>JARACY010000944.1:0-70576 GCA_029255725.1 Scrobipalpa atriplicella
TCATAATAAATAAAGACTTGGTTTTTTGATCTTTGAGTTTTTTAAAATATTTTTATGGGCTCCTATAACGTTACTGACACACCCCCTAAGCTATGGCACGCAATTAAATTAATACCCTGTATAATATGACAGGGTTTATTTCGTTTATTTTAAAAACCGTCCGAACAAAGTATTTTATTATGCTTTATTTTATTTTTTTTATGATATTTTCTTGTGAAAGTTGTCTAGCTTCGTTGTCTGAGCGAGCAATCTCTTGGTCCGGAAAGCAGGAGATCGTAAAAGGCTCATACAGTGACCCCATAATCATAATCCCGGGTTATAAAGTCTATACGACCATGATATGACCCATAATGTGGTCGTAACCGATATTTATGCACTACCAGTATCTCTGCTGCTTTAGAAAATGTAACTGCTACTCCATGTTTAAAGCGTACCTACTTAACATTTGTAGCTAGCTTACCGCAAATTGATAGGGGTTGCTCTGTCAAAAAAACTTTAAAACTACATACGTATACCATAAAATCACGCCTTTATCCTTAAATTGGGTAGGCAGAGCAAAAACGACCTAAACAAAGGACGTTCCGCCACGTCGTATATTGTTATAGTGACAGGTTGTCAGCCCATCGCCTAAATTGCAATACACTGAAACCCTCGATTCCCTTAGCTGGTTTTTACAGCATGCCCGGGAGGAGATGCAGCTGGCACATTCTATGTTCAAAATATTTTGAAACTCCCGAGTCAGATTTTGATGATCTTTGGTACAGAGCTATCCTATTGGGTTATCATCAAAACAATAGTAGTCTTAGTGCTGGAGGTCTTATATTAGGTATTTTGAAACCCCCGGGACGAATTTACAAAATATACTCAGTTTTGTCAGTACTTTCGACCCACACCAATTTCATTAGTGGAAGGAAAAAACCACTTTAACTTGACCTTCCGTTGCTAGTAAATTGTATGAAATGGGAGCTCTCTCATGTATATCGAAAATTAATAGTCTGATTTTGATGCACATTGGCACAGAGGTACCCTTCTGTGTTAGCATCAAAACAATAGTAGTCTCAATGCTGAAGCTCCTGGGTGCACTGTCCATACATCTTTGCCCATTATCCATGTTATAAACTTTGACTGCCCATACTAAATACGCTATCAGCTGATGTATTTAGTATGAAAGGTCACGATTTTTTTTTCGTTTTCCGACCTATGTTTCTTAGGGAAAGTTGTTCAGTTTCATGGGTAGATTCACACATTTCTCGATGCATATACCCTTTCTGTTACACCCTGTATAGCTTTGTATAAGCTTGAAATCAAATTTTGAAGATAATTAAGTATTTTGTTACAAATAAACATATAAGGCTGCTGAACCCTACATATTGGCGTGTCTGACACGCTCTTGGCCATTTTATTTTTTATGGAGAGATGATTTTCTTTGTCATATAAATTAGGCTCCGTAGAAAAAGTTGTTCTGTTTTCTGAAATTTGTTAGATGTGACTCAAGTAAAATAAAATAAGAAAATAAGATAAAAAATAAGAGTTGAATTTGTTGAGTTAAAGTTGAGTTGATTACTAAGTTTTATTTTAATATTTTATACATCGTCAACTCTAAAATGTGAATATAATTAAAAAAATAAGCACTTATATTTTTATTACATTCACATTTTTTTAAATAAAACTTAATAAACGTTTCAACTCTTTATTTTACCTATTTACTCACATCTAACAAATTTCAGAAAACAGAACAACTTTTTCTACGGAGCCTAATTTATATGACAAAGAAAATCATCTCTCCATAAAAAATAAAATGGCCAAGAGCGTGTCAGACACGCCAATATGTAGGGTTCAGCAGCCTTATATGTTTATTTGTAACAAAATACTTAATTATCTTCAAAATTTGATTTCAAGCTTATACAAAGCTATACAGGGTGTAACAGAAAGGGTATATGCATCGAGAAATGTGTGAATCTACCCATGAAACTGAACAACTTTCCCTAAGAAACATAGGTCGGAAAACGAAAAAAAAATCGTGACCTTTCATACTAAATACATCAGCTGATAGCGTATTTAGTATGGGCAGTCAAAGTTTATAACATGGATAATGGGCAAAGATGTATGGACAGTGCACCCAGGAGCTTCAGCATTGAGACTACTATTGTTTTGATGCTAACACAGAAGGGTACCTCTGTGCCAATGTGCATCAAAATCAGACTATTAATTTTCGATATACATGAGAGAGCTCCCATTTCATACAATTTACTAGCAACGGAAGGTCAAGTTAAAGTGGTTTTTTCCTTCCACTAATGAAATTGGTGTGGGTCGAAAGTACTGACAAAACTGAGTATATTTTGTAAATTCGTCCGGGGGTTTCAAAATACCTAATATAAGACCTCCAGCACTAAGACTACTATTGTTTTGATGATAACCCAATAGGATAGCTCTGTACCAAAGATCATCAAAATCTGACTCGGGAGTTTCAAAATATTTTGAACATAGAATGTGCCAGCTGCATCTCCTCCCGGGCATGCTGTAAAAACCAGCTAAGGGAATCGAGGGTTTCAGTGTATTGCAATTTAGGCGATGGGCTGACAACCTGTCACTATAACAATATACGACGTGGCGGAACGTCCTTTGTTTAGGTCGTTTTTGCTCTGCCTACCCAATTTAAGGATAAAGGCGTGATTTTATGGTATACGTATGTAGTTTTAAAGTTTTTTTGACAGAGCAACCCCTATCAATTTGCGGTAAGCTAGCTACAAATGTTAAGTAGGTACGCTTTAAACATGGAGTAGCAGTTACATTTTCTAAAGCAGCAGAGATACTGGTAGTGCATAAATATCGGTTACGACCACATTATGGGTCATATCATGGTCGTATAGACTTTATAACCCGGGATTATGATTATGGGGTCACTGTATGAGCCTTTTACGATCTCCTGCTTTCCGGACCAAGAGAGATTTTGGATCAGTTAACTAGTTATCCAACAAAATAGGCAACTCGTATCGCGAGTAAATCCGTTAAGTAAGTGAACATACATACATACATCAATCACGCATTTTCCCTTAAGGGGGTAGGCAGAAAAAACAAGAGATTGCTCGCTCAGACAACGAAGCTAGACAACTTTCACAAGAAAATATCATAAAAAAAATAAAATAAAGCATAATAAAATACTTTGTTCGGACGGTTTTTAAAATAAACGAAATAAACCCTGTCATATTATACAGGGTATTAATTTAATTGCGTGCCATAGCTTAGGGGGTGTGTCAGTAACGTTATAGGAGCCCATAAAAATATTTTAAAAAACTCAAAGATCAAAAAACCAAGTCTTTATTTATTATGATTCCAAGAGCTGCGTCTGGCTCTCGCGCTATAACCGAGCCCGCGCGAGTCGCTATCACTGGTCTATGCAACTCGTGCGTCGCATTGGTTATAGCGCGAGAGCTAGACGCAGCTCTGGGAATTATTATCATCATATTAAATACCTACCGACTTTCGATTTTTTATTTTTTGAGTTGGATTTTATGCACGCAATCAAATTAACACCCTGTATAAACTTGGGTAAGTTCCTATTCGTACCCATTTTATGCACTCGTGATTATTTCCACACCGTTCACTTACTAACAACCTCTCACTGCAGCAATATACAGAATATCTTAAGCAACCCTCAAAACTAGTCAGACGTGGCGGAACGACCTTTGTTTGGGTCGTTGACGCTCCGCCTACCCCATTAGGGATAAAGGCGTGATTGATGTATGTATGTATGTTCACTTACTTAACGGATTTACTCGCGATACGAGTTGCCTATTTTGTTGGATAACTAGTTAACTGATCCAAAATCTCTCTTGGTCCGGAAAGCAGGAGATCGTAAAAGGCTCATACAGTGACCCCATAATCATAATCCCGGGTTATAAAGTCTATACGACCATGATATGACCCATAATGTGGTCGTAACCGATATTTATGCACTACCAGTATCTCTGCTGCTTTAGAAAATGTAACTGCTACTCCATGTTTAAAGCGTACCTACTTAACATTTGTAGCTAGCTTACCGCAAATTGATAGGGGTTGCTCTGTCAAAAAAACTTTAAAACTACATACGTATACCATAAAATCACGCCTTTATCCTTAAATTGGGTAGGCAGAGCAAAAACGACCTAAACAAAGGACGTTCCGCCACGTCGTATATTGTTATAGTGACAGGTTGTCAGCCCATCGCCTAAATTGCAATACACTGAAACCCTCGATTCCCTTAGCTGGTTTTTACAGCATGCCCGGGAGGAGATGCAGCTGGCACATTCTATGTTCAAAATATTTTGAAACTCCCGAGTCAGATTTTGATGATCTTTGGTACAGAGCTATCCTATTGGGTTATCATCAAAACAATAGTAGTCTTAGTGCTGGAGGTCTTATATTAGGTATTTTGAAACCCCCGGGACGAATTTACAAAATATACTCAGTTTTGTCAGTACTTTCGACCCACACCAATTTCATTAGTGGAAGGAAAAAACCACTTTAACTTGACCTTCCGTTGCTAGTAAATTGTATGAAATGGGAGCTCTCTCATGTATATCGAAAATTAATAGTCTGATTTTGATGCACATTGGCACAGAGGTACCCTTCTGTGTTAGCATCAAAACAATAGTAGTCTCAATGCTGAAGCTCCTGGGTGCACTGTCCATACATCTTTGCCCATTATCCATGTTATAAACTTTGACTGCCCATACTAAATACGCTATCAGCTGATGTATTTAGTATGAAAGGTCACGATTTTTTTTTCGTTTTCCGACCTATGTTTCTTAGGGAAAGTTGTTCAGTTTCATGGGTAGATTCACACATTTCTCGATGCATATACCCTTTCTGTTACACCCTGTATAGCTTTGTATAAGCTTGAAATCAAATTTTGAAGATAATTAAGTATTTTGTTACAAATAAACATATAAGGCTGCTGAACCCTACATATTGGCGTGTCTGACACGCTCTTGGCCATTTTATTTTTTATGGAGAGATGATTTTCTTTGTCATATAAATTAGGCTCCGTAGAAAAAGTTGTTCTGTTTTCTGAAATTTGTTAGATGTGAGTAAATAGGTAAAATAAAGAGTTGAAACGTTTATTAAGTTTTATTTAAAAAAATGTGAATGTAATAAAAATATAAGTGCTTATTTTTTTAATTATATTCACATTTTAGAGTTGACGATGTATAAAATATTAAAATAAAACTTAGTAATCAACTCAACTTTAACTCAACAAATTCAACTCTTATTTTTTATCTTATTTTCTTATTTTATTTTACTTGAGTCACATCTAACAAATTTCAGAAAACAGAACAACTTTTTCTACGGAGCCTAATTTATATGACAAAGAAAATCATCTCTCCATAAAAAATAAAATGGCCAAGAGCGTGTCAGACACGCCAATATGTAGGGTTCAGCAGCCTTATATGTTTATTTGTAACAAAATACTTAATTATCTTCAAAATTTGATTTCAAGCTTATACAAAGCTATACAGGGTGTAACAGAAAGGGTATATGCATCGAGAAATGTGTGAATCTACCCATGAAACTGAACAACTTTCCCTAAGAAACATAGGTCGGAAAACGAAAAAAAAATCGTGACCTTTCATACTAAATACATCAGCTGATAGCGTATTTAGTATGGGCAGTCAAAGTTTATAACATGGATAATGGGCAAAGATGTATGGACAGTGCACCCAGGAGCTTCAGCATTGAGACTACTATTGTTTTGATGCTAACACAGAAGGGTACCTCTGTGCCAATGTGCATCAAAATCAGACTATTAATTTTCGATATACATGAGAGAGCTCCCATT
This sequence comes from Scrobipalpa atriplicella, assembly GCA_029255725.1. Classification (NCBI taxonomy): domain Eukaryota; kingdom Metazoa; phylum Arthropoda; class Insecta; order Lepidoptera; family Gelechiidae; genus Scrobipalpa; species Scrobipalpa atriplicella. The sequence continues at coordinate 5,819 of JARACY010000944.1, forward strand.
TCATACAATTTACTAGCAACGGAAGGTCAAGTTAAAGTGGTTTTTTCCTTCCACTAATGAAATTGGTGTGGGTCGAAAGTACTGACAAAACTGAGTATATTTTGTAAATTCGTCCCGGGGGTTTCAAAATACCTAATATAAGACCTCCAGCACTAAGACTACTATTGTTTTGATGATAACCCAATAGGATAGCTCTGTACCAAAGATCATCAAAATCTGACTCGGGAGTTTCAAAATATTTTGAACATAGAATGTGCCAGCTGCATCTCCTCCCGGGCATGCTGTAAAAACCAGCTAAGGGAATCGAGGGTTTCAGTGTATTGCAATTTAGGCGATGGGCTGACAACCTGTCACTATAACAATATACGACGTGGCGGAACGTCCTTTGTTTAGGTCGTTTTTGCTCTGCCTACCCAATTTAAGGATAAAGGCGTGATTTTATGGTATACGTATGTAGTTTTAAAGTTTTTTTGACAGAGCAACCCCTATCAATTTGCGGTAAGCTAGCTACAAATGTTAAGTAGGTACGCTTTAAACATGGAGTAGCAGTTACATTTTCTAAAGCAGCAGAGATACTGGTAGTGCATAAATATCGGTTACGACCACATTATGGGTCATATCATGGTCGTATAGACTTTATAACCCGGGATTATGATTATGGGGTCACTGTATGAGCCTTTTACGATCTCCTGCTTTCCGGACCAAGAGATTGCTCGCTCAGACAACGAAGCTAGACAACTTTCACAAGAAAATATCATAAAAAAAATAAAATAAAGCATAATAAAATACTTTGTTCGGACGGTTTTTAAAATAAACGAAATAAACCCTGTCATATTATACAGGGTATTAATTTAATTGCGTGCCATAGCTTAGGGGGTGTGTCAGTAACGTTATAGGAGCCCATAAAAATATTTTAAAAAACTCAAAGATCAAAAAAACCAAGTCTTTATTTATTATGATTCCAAGAGCTGCGTCTGGCTCTCGCGCTATAACCGAGCCCGCGCGAGTCGCTATCACTGGTCTATGCAACTCGTGCGTCGCATTGGTTATAGCGCGAGAGCTAGACGCAGCTCTGGGAATTATTATCATCATATTAAATACCTACCGACTTTCGATTTTTTATTTTTTGAGTTGGATTTTATGCACGCAATCAAATTAACACCCTGTATAAACTTGGGTAAGTTCCTATTCGTACCCATTTTATGCACTCGTGATTATTTCCACACCGTTCACTTACTAACAACCTCTCACTGCAGCAATATACAGAATATCTTAAGCAACCCTCAAAACTAGTCAGACGTGGCGGAACGACCTTTGTTTGGGTCGTTGACGCTCCGCCTACCCCATTAGGGATAAAGGCGTGATTGATGTATGTATGTATGTTCACTTACTTAACGGATTTACTCGCGATACGAGTTGCCTATTTTGTTGGATAACTAGTTAACTGATCCAAAATCTCTCTTGGTCCGGAAAGCAGGAGATCGTAAAAGGCTCATACAGTGACCCCATAATCATAATCCCGGGTTATAAAGTCTATACGACCATGATATGACCCATAATGTGGTCGTAACCGATATTTATGCACTACCAGTATCTCTGCTGCTTTAGAAAATGTAACTGCTACTCCATGTTTAAAGCGTACCTACTTAACTATTTGTAGCTAGCTTACCGCAAATTGATAGGGGTTGCTCTGTCAAAAAAACTTTAAAACTACATACGTATACCATAAAATCACGCCTTTATCCTTAAATTGGGTAGGCAGAGCAAAAACGACCTAAACAAAGGACGTTCCGCCACGTCGTATATTGTTATAGTGACAGGTTGTCAGCCCATCGCCTAAATTGCAATACACTGAAACCCTCGATTCCCTTAGCTGGTTTTTACAGCATGCCCGGGAGGAGATGCAGCTGGCACATTCTATGTTCAAAATATTTTGAAACTCCCGAGTCAGATTTTGATGATCTTTGGTACAGAGCTATCCTATTGGGTTATCATCAAAACAATAGTAGTCTTAGTGCTGGAGGTCTTATATTAGGTATTTTGAAACCCCCGGGACGAATTTACAAAATATGCTCAGTTTTGTCAGTACTTTCGACCCACACCAATTTCATTAGTGGAAGGAAAAAACCACTTTAACTTGACCTTCCGTTGCTAGTAAATTGTATGAAATGGGAGCTCTCTCATGTATATCGAAAATTAATAGTCTGATTTTGATGCACATTGGCACAGAGGTACCCTTCTGTGTTAGCATCAAAAACAATAGTAGTCTCAATGCTGAAGCTCCTGGGTGCACTGTCCATACATCTTTGCCCATTATCCATGTTATAAACTTTGACTGCCCATACTAAATACGCTATCAGCTGATGTATTTAGTATGAAAGGTCACGATTTTTTTTTCGTTTTCCGACCTATGTTTCTTAGGGAAAGTTGTTCAGTTTCATGGGTAGATTCACACATTTCTCGATGCATATACCCTTTCTGTTACACCCTGTATAGCTTTGTATAAGCTTGAAATCAAATTTTGAAGATAATTAAGTATTTTGTTACAAATAAACATATAAGGCTGCTGAACCCTACATATTGGCGTGTCTGACACGCTCTTGGCCATTTTATTTTTTATGGAGAGATGATTTTCTTTGTCATATAAATTAGGCTCCGTAGAAAAAGTTGTTCTGTTTTCTGAAATTTGTTAGATGTGACTCAAGTAAAATAAAATAAGAAAATAAGATAAAAAATAAGAGTTGAATTTGTTGAGTTAAAGTTGAGTTGATTACTAAGTTTTATTTTAATATTTTATACATCGTCAACTCTAAAATGTGAATATAATTAAAAAAATAAGCACTTATATTTTTATTACATTCACATTTTTTTAAATAAAACTTAATAAACGTTTCAACTCTTTATTTTACCTATTTACTCACATCTAACAAATTTCAGAAAACAGAACAACTTTTTCTACGGAGCCTAATTTATATGACAAAGAAAATCATCTCTCCATAAAAAATAAAATGGCCAAGAGCGTGTCAGACACGCCAATATGTAGGGTTCAGCAGCCTTATATGTTTATTTGTAACAAAATACTTAATTATCTTCAAAATTTGATTTCAAGCTTATACAAAGCTATACAGGGTGTAACAGAAAGGGTATATGCATCGAGAAATGTGTGAATCTACCCATGAAACTGAACAACTTTCCCTAAGAAACATAGGTCGGAAAACGAAAAAAAAATCGTGACCTTTCATACTAAATACATCAGCTGATAGCGTATTTAGTATGGGCAGTCAAAGTTTATAACATGGATAATGGGCAAAGATGTATGGACAGTGCACCCAGGAGCTTCAGCATTGAGACTACTATTGTTTTGATGCTAACACAGAAGGGTACCTCTGTGCCAATGTGCATCAAAATCAGACTATTAATTTTCGATATACATGAGAGAGCTCCCATTTCATACAATTTACTAGCAACGGAAGGTCAAGTTAAAGTGGTTTTTTCCTTCCACTAATGAAATTGGTGTGGGTCGAAAGTACTGACAAAACTGAGTATATTTTGTAAATTCGTCCCGGGGGTTTCAAAATACCTAATATAAGACCTCCAGCACTAAGACTACTATTGTTTTGATGATAACCCAATAGGATAGCTCTGTACCAAAGATCATCAAAATCTGACTCGGGAGTTTCAAAATATTTTGAACATAGAATGTGCCAGCTGCATCTCCTCCCGGGCATGCTGTAAAAACCAGCTAAGGGAATCGAGGGTTTCAGTGTATTGCAATTTAGGCGATGGGCTGACAACCTGTCACTATAACAATATACGACGTGGCGGAACGTCCTTTGTTTAGGTCGTTTTTGCTCTGCCTACCCAATTTAAGGATAAAGGCGTGATTTTATGGTATACGTATGTAGTTTTAAAGTTTTTTTGACAGAGCAACCCCTATCAATTTGCGGTAAGCTAGCTACAAATGTTAAGTAGGTACGCTTTAAACATGGAGTAGCAGTTACATTTTCTAAAGCAGCAGAGATACTGGTAGTGCATAAATATCGGTTACGACCACATTATGGGTCATATCATGGTCGTATAGACTTTATAACCCGGGATTATGATTATGGGGTCACTGTATGAGCCTTTTACGATCTCCTGCTTTCCGGACCAAGAGAGATTTTGGATCAGTTAACTAGTTATCCAACAAAATAGGCAACTCGTATCGCGAGTAAATCCGTTAAGTAAGTGAACATACATACATACATCAATCACGCCTTTATCCCTAATGGGGTAGGCGGAGCGTCAACGACCCAAACAAAGGTCGTTCCGCCACGTCTGACTAGTTTTGAGGGTTGCTTAAGATATTCTGTATATTGCTGCAGTGAGAGGTTGTTAGTAAGTGAACGGTGTGGAAATAATCACGAGTGCATAAAATGGGTACGAATAGGAACTTACCCAAGTTTATACAGGGTGTTAATTTGATTGCGTGCATAAAATCCAACTCAAAAAATAAAAAATCGAAAGTCGGTAGGTATTTAATATGATGATAATAATTCCCAGAGCTGCGTCTAGCTCTCGCGCTATAACCAATGCGACGCACGAGTTGCATAGACCAGTGATAGCGACTCGCGCGGGCTCGGTTATAGCGCGAGAGCCAGACGCAGCTCTTGGAATCATAATAAATAAAGACTTGGTTTTTTGATCTTTGAGTTTTTTAAAATATTTTTATGGGCTCCTATAACGTTACTGACACACCCCCTAAGCTATGGCACGCAATTAAATTAATACCCTGTATAATATGACAGGGTTTATTTCGTTTATTTTAAAAACCGTCCGAACAAAGTATTTTATTATGCTTTATTTTATTTTTTTTATGATATTTTCTTGTGAAAGTTGTCTAGCTTCGTTGTCTGAGCGAGCAATCTCTTGTTTTTTCTGCCTACCCCCTTAAGGGAAAATGCGTGACTAAATGCAGTTTTTCTATCATTAGGCCAATCACAAAGTGCTCTTCCGCCTCCGCTTCCGTATCCGCTGAATTTTGACGTAATTTTCGAACTCCGACATTATTTCGAATTTCGACGTTATAATTAATATAATCATTTAATCAACACGAAAAGTATACACGAAGCAGTGTAATTTCCTTCCGGTTGTCATTACATTAACACAGGGAATATATTTAATTTTGGACTGAACGAACGAACGTTATAATGAATGGCTTGCAGTAATGTAGGAAATTGTAATGAATAAAATCTTTACTTAATTTCGTTACCAACCTACTGTATAATTTGCATTTATTTCATTAAATTGTAAAAGTAGCACCGTACTTTCAGTTGAGCTGATCGTTCCGCGAGTACGTTTAACGTGGTATTACTCCAAATCCTAACACCCTGTAAAGTTACCACTAACACCCAGTATTACCAATAACATCTTGTATAGCGCCATATTATTGATCGTCACTTAGCGCGTCGAACAAGAATCCGCATAAAATCAACTGTCCTGTCGTCCTGTCAGCCTCCGATGGTTTTGCCGCCGAGTGTTGCGAGGTTGTCTACCCTGGCGTAGCATACGTAGCAAAGCGTTACTCTTGGAAAAGCGCTACTCGTAGCAAAGCGCTACTCGTAGCAAAGCGCTACACGTAGCAAAGCGTTACTCGTAGCAAAGCGCTACTCGTGGCAAAGCGCTACTCGTGGCAAAGCGCTCCTCGTAGCAAAGCGCTACTCGTAGCAAATCGTTACTCGTAGCAAAGCGCTACACGTAGCAAAGCGCTACTCGTAGAAAATCGTTACTCGTAACAAAGCGCTACTCGTAGCTAAGCGTAGCAAAGTTGTGCAAACTACAGGGATTAAAGGAAAGCGTAGATAAATTCTGTGTAATGTCGGTTGCACAACGGAAGCGTGGGCGGGCCACACGTGATACGACTATAAGCTTGGTCAGTTCACACCGGGAGCCGATGCGACGCGGCGCAAAACTGCTCGGAGATGCATCTTGTTCGTTGATCTCATCGTATCCCAAAGTGACAGGTTGCACCGTGCCGCCGCGCTTATTACTGTGGTGCGGCGCCGCGAGTCGAGTTTCTGTCAATGAAAGAAATAACGCGATAAAGCGACGCTACGCGAGACGGGGCGGCGTGAGCGTGATGCTGCTAGTATGAAGATTGTTAAGAAGTTACCAGCTGCACCACGCGGCGCAGCGCGGCACAGGTATACTAAATAAAGTTCTATATCATACAACGCTCTTGAAAAGTGCGCGCCACGCCGCATCGCGTTGCTTTCCGGTGTGAGCCAACCCTTAGCATGGCTTTAGCCTTTGTTGTTCTAAAAATAAATATTTGCATAGCTCGGTGCACTGTAAAATTCAATGGCCATGTCCTCACTAGTGCGCTTTCAACCTGCGTAAAGCTTTATAATGCTGCCGATTCTGTTTCAGGCACACCTTAACTTATTTGAGTTTGGTTCTATTACTATCTGTGAATAAAATAGAGACAGCAACACAACAGCTGATTATAATCCTGTCAAAGTGACATTACACGCCTAAAATAAGACGGCATGCTAGGTGTCGTTTTATTTTAAGCAATTCCTATACATCACTTTGATATGATTATTATCAGCTGTTGTGTTGCTGTCTCTATTTTATTCAAATTTTAGACAGTGACAGGATCAAACCAAAATAAGTTTAGTTGCGTCTGCAACAGAAAAATAAAATAAAAAATAAAAGAATCGTCACCCAGGAAGTTTGAATGAACTCCTTTTGACTCAACTCAAGGTTTTCCCAAAGAACTACTTCTACACGGTTATTTTACAAGTTACCTATAATATTATCTGTGCCATAGGTTAAACATTAAAGTAATAATAACGACTTATTCCGACGGGCAAATTGAAAACGCACTCATGTCCGTCATCCCAAAAAAAAATCGCAGTACACAAAGTTACAAGGTTTAAGCTGATAAAAAAACCGGTCAAGTGCGAGTCAGACTCGCTCACCGAGTAAATTATTTTTGTGTCAGTGCTTCTTTTGAAATTTCAAATGCAAAAGTTAAAAGGTGGAGAGTATAAAGGTGCACTTGGTATGCATTCCGGTTATAAAGGAGCATATTTGGTAGGGCTGCCGACTGGTAAATAATCGTAAAGGAGCTGGCCCCTGAAGTTTCGTTGTGACGCTTGGTCAAACACCTATGGAAGTATTTAAAAAAAAATTGTCACGTGGTTCAGATCATGGTTGTTTGGTCGCCATGACGCCGTCATGAATTTTTTGCATGAAAAAAAAAAGAATCTTTAGAAATCTATCGAGTGGCATATCAATTGAAAGGGCTCATTGAGCAGATTCCATAAACACCGTTATATTATAACAACTAGCTGTTTTGTATAAAATAAAAAAAGAATTTCTAAACACATGCCTTTGAAAGGCCTCTCTGACCTGTGTGTCGTTGTGTGTACACTAGATACTTGTGATTAAGTGCATGTATACACGCCCTTGTGAGCATAGGATTAATATGGCGAACTAACGCACAAATATGCGTGTAGGTACATTTACACAAAATAATAAGTATGTCAAAGCGGCAGTCGTGAGATAAAACATCTATAAAAATATGCATTCAATTTAAAGTGGGCAACCCTGACACGTCGATTCTGTCAGAGTAGAAGCGCCCGTACAATGGCCAGTTATTACGAGAGAACTTCCATAAGCGTGAAAGATGTTGCGATTGTGTGACTGCGCCTTTGACTTAATTTTTAACAGCTTCAGCACAGCCTTCACGTTTTAGTATTCTCTCAAGGTATCATTTATTTAAAACTTTTTTTGACGGGGTATAGTTATAAGACAAATAAAAATTACCGATGATGAGTTATTGGTCGCTACCATAATAGTCACGCCGCCGCCGCATCTTTGGTGTTATTTAATAAATCTATCATTTCTCTATTTACTATTTAGTTATTTATTGATAGTATCATCATCATCATCAGCCACAACAGTCCACTGCTGGATGGGCCTTCCCAAAATTGGGCGTATATGCCATACTCACCACGCTTGGCAGGCGGGTTGGTGAGTAGTATAGTATTATATTATCTGTGGCGCAGTAGAAGTTTTCCATTCACAGGGAACGCTGCTGCCCATTTCCTGGATTTATATCTCTTAGTCGACTGTAGATTTTTTACCTACTTCTTAAAAAAATATTCTACAATTTCACAGACAGAATAGACATTGTGGGTCTGTTGAGTTGACCTAATTCCTGAAATTCCCGAAATAAGTCCGCGAGCTCACCGCCGCCACTTAATTCGACCTCTGGCAATTAAGTTACGTAGCTTAATCGAGTTGCCTTCCATTGGAACTAGTTTGTACCATTGTTCAGCATGACTGCAGATGAAAGTAAACTTACATGCTGGACTGGGACCGACAAAAGAACATAGAATGTACCAGCTGCGTTTCAATGGTTGTAAAAGTCAATAGAGGGACATGACAGTTTTGGTGTCTTGATTGTAGTTTAGCTTAGGCGATATGCAGGCATACTTTCAGAGATAACAGGAACAAAAAATACCACGAGAGGTCAATTTGTATGGGAAATTCCATATTTTTTTTTCATCTCCTGAAAGAATTTCCTTGTAAAAAAAAATCAGTTTCGTTGACTGAGCCATCCCTATCAGTTTGTGGGACGCTGTCCCCTTACACCCGGTATATATTTCTACGTATATAAATTATACAACTAATACTAAAGATCAACACACGATTTATCAAATTAAGCCAATGTTTAACAGACCAATATCTCGGACACCCATATATAACATTTAAGTGGTATATAAACCCTCGAGCAGTAAAACAAACAGTCGTTGTTGTATAACTGTTGTATAAGGAAAAAGGAACCCTGCATGTCGTAACCAACGAATTGTATTAAATAGAGGCATAGAGAGGCGACATGGGATAACAGGAATAATTAACATGTGCATTAATTGACCTTCAATTGGACTGAGAGTGATAGAAAAACATAGAATGTGCCAGCTGCATCTCCTACCGGGCATGCTGTAAAAACTAGCTAAGGGATTCGAGGGTTTTAAGTGTATTGTAGTTTAGGCGATGGGCTGACAAGTAGCTCAGTCAACGATACTAAACAACTTTTACCAGGTTTTTGTCCAGGACATAAAAAAAAAGGTTTCTCATACAAACTGTCTGAGGTGAGCATTTTGTATGGGAAAGTAAAAAAAAAATTACCTGGTGAAAATTTTTCAGCCTCTGACTGTGCAACCTCTATCAGTTTCCGTTAAGCTGTCTCACACATAACTCTTCTTTGGTTCGTGCTGTAGGATACAAAAAGAGATTTGTATTTTAATGCTAAGTGGTATAGTTACCTGCTGTCTAGAGTGAGCGTTATTATTGTACCTCAAAATAGCAGAACCCGTATATCATTGGTATTTTATCGATACCTGTTACTTTTTCTGTGTTACATCATTTTTGTAACCCTCTCTATTTTTTGTAATTCAAACACTGCCCACTTATGCCCTTGCTTTGAACCCCTCTCACCGAATAACATATACCCTTTTCAAGAAGATTTGTTTGTATTAAGTAAACATGAAAAAGGATAGTTAATCTGCTTAGTATCTTATCTTTATCTACCTACCTACAAGTATAGGTACATTTTTATTTAAAAAATAAATAAATATCTTTATTGCAAAAAAGTACAAAAACACATAAATTACCGGGGCTTCCCATTAAGTAATTATAAAATACTTGTAGTGGGAATGCTTCGCCCTTCCATGAGGTTACACAGTAATGATACTTTTATAGTTGGTAGAAAAAATCACCTTAATTTAAGATTTCAAGAAAATAAGAAATTACCCTTACTTATTAATTATACACACACACACACGCACACAAATCACGCCTTTATCCCTAGAGGGGTAGGCAGAGCAAAAACGACCTAAACAAAAGTCGTTCCGCCACGTCTGACAAGTTTTGAGGGTTATTACAGATGATAATGTATATTGTTAATGTATGCTTATTAATTATCCTTAATAATATTGTAGGTCTGAAATAAGAATTCGCCCGTTTAGCTTCCGCAGCGCGGTAGATGGTGGTCGTATAGTGGTCGTATAGTTGGGGGTATTTTACAAGTATCTATCGAATGTATTCCGGATGTTGACCCACGGTTACTTAAACGTTTCCTACTGTCCTCTTTTCCTTGAATTTAAAATATAACCATTTTAGGGAGTGATTCTACCCATGAAACTGAACAACTTTCCCCAAGGAACATAGGTCGAAAAATGAAAAATATAAATTGATCCTCCCATACAAATAGTCTCGAGCCGCTGATGCTGATATCATTTGTATGGAAGGGCCAATCTTTTTTTCATATTTCGACCTATGTTCCTTGGGGAAAGTTGTTCAGTTTCATGGGTAGAATTACATCCTAAAATATGGTCAGTTATTTTTTTAACTCCCGGTATAACGCTTCCAGTCAAGCTTTGAAGTAGAATAGACTATATTTTCATAGTCTGCCTGTGTCCCTACGGGTTAGGCAGGCAGAATGTCATCATTTTCGCCACTACTTTGAGAGTCATTTTAGAAATTAAGCAAAAAGAAAAAAAAAGTGTTTTGCCGAAAAGTTATCTGCTTTTGTACTTTGAAACACTCGTTTCATAATTTTCATTTACTCAAACTTCTCTTTGAAAAATCTATTCCAAGTTATGTCAAGAGGAAAATTTATACTTAACTAGCTTTCCGCCCCGCGGTTTCACCCGCAGCTAAGAGTTTTCCCGTGGGATTTAGTTCCCGCGTTGTTCCTACCTTTAAAATTGACCCCCTTAGGGGTGGAAAATACAAAAACGCTGAAACACGTGTTCATTATTTTTTCATCTTTAGCCCAAAAACAAAATTGGAAGATCCTGCCATCAAAATTGACGGAATTTCCATACAAACTTCCATCCCCTATTTAACCCTCTTAGGGGTAAAAAATGCAAAAATGCTGAAACACGTATAAATTATTTTTTAATCATTAGCCTAAATACAAAATTAGAAGATCCTACCTTCAAAATTGACGGAATTTCCATACAAACTTCCATCCCCTATTTAACCCTCTTAGGGGTAAAAAATACAAAAATGCTGAAACACGTATAAATTATTTTTTAATCATTAGCCTAAATACAAAATTTGAAGATCCTACCTTCAAAATTGACGGACTTTCATACAAACTTCAACCCCCCTTTTTACCCGTTTAGGGAGGGAAAATCCGCAAATCCTTTCTTAGTGGGAGGTTACGTTATAAGAGGAACTTGCTCTCTAAGTTTAACGATTATAGCTTTAGTAGTTTAGGCTCTGCGTTGATGAATCAGTCAGTCAGTCAGTCAGTAAGGACAAACGATTTTATAAGTTTAGATTAATTAACTAGTTGGCTGTAATTTATTCATGATGAATAACGGGCTAATATTCTACGTACCTAGAAAACTTATTTGCATTTTAAATAGGTTTCTTTGAGATTTTTATAGTGAGGTTCATTTTGAATTATTTTAGTTGTGATTTCGAGGCGTTTTGGTCTTGAAACAATTTTTATAACGGTCAGTTCCACCTGATTTGAGAACCCAACGTCATTTACTCTTCTGTGGTCAGTTCACACCGGGAAGCGACGCAATGCGACTCGGCGCGAAAGATGCACCGCTTGTATCACGAAGTGACAAGTTGCACTGCGTTTCGAGTATTGTAATGAAATTTTACTCTTTGTACATAGTTAATAAAGTTCTATATCGTATTACACTCTTGAAAAGTCTAAGCCGTTGAGTGTTTATTTGTATGTTTTTGAACGCTGTCTCGAAAATACAGTGATAAACGCCTCCTACAGTTAAAAAAACTTCCCTTCGACCGGCACATCCAAGCTTGGTATTGGTAGTCTCAAATTACAGAACCTTTCCTTTCCTCCAAGTTTAGGTACCTACATAATGACGTAGCCATTTTGTTCAGAAAACTTTCGGGCCGTGTAATTGGTTTTTTTGAAAACTTTGAAGGGAAATTGATGGCTAGGAATCTTTGGGAAGAAAACGTTGGTAGTTTTCCCAGGTAGTTGAGTCATATTTTTTTTCAGTTAATTGTATGGAATTGACAAAACAATACATAAAGCCATAGACAAAATCTATTTTGTCTATGATAAAGCCAAGCCTTTATCCCTTACGAGGCAGGCAGAGCGTAAACAGAAGTAAACGGCGTTTTCACCACGTCTTAAAATTAATATTGAAGGCAATTTTAGATTAAAATGGGTTGTGTATCGCTATAGAGATAGGTTGTCAACCCATCGCCTAAATGACAATACACTTGCCCTTTGCCGACTTCCATAGGCATGTCTGAGAGGAGAAGCAGCTGGCATATTCTATGTTTTTATATCGCTCAGCCTAGCATGGAAGAACCAGTTATCTGTTTGTTATACTCTCATCGTGTTCACTTAGAATCAGCTGTTTTCTTTGTCCGCTGCTCGTCGCTCGGAGAGACCTGGTTTCAAGTGTTTTCGGGAGCTGAAAACAATATCCTCTCAGGCTCGGTTTTGTGAGAGTCGACGGAATATTTTACTTTCACTTATTTCATTATGATTATAGCGACTTGCACGTTGTAGAGTGCGGGCTGGATTCTTAGTCCAGAAATAATAATTGGCTACTTTCCAACTAGTCAAATCAGCAACTTTTTATGAAATGTCAAAAACGCTTTTTTGTATGAAAATAGCTCAGGAAAATAGTAAATTATGACGTCACATTTTAGTAAATATTGACTAATCAAATCAATAACTTATATACTTTTGATTCGATTATTAAAATCTAAATGTGCATTTTTTTTTAATGATGAATGAAATCCACAATATTTTTAGCCATTAGTTTTAAGTATAAACGTTTTGAATTTTTTAAGCTACCCAGTCAAGTACCCAATTATACCTAGAGTTAAGGTTTCTGCCATACTGGACTAGGAACGTTAAAAAACATAGAATGTACTTACTATCAGCATCTCTTTCCAGGGTTACTAACAAAGTCAGTAGAGGTATAATTGAGGCGATGGGCTGACAATTCGTCACTGCAGCTATACTCTCTTGTCATAAATCACCCCAAAAATGTAATAGATGTGGCAGAAACGGTTCTTTAGTACGCTATTGACTGTTTACCTACCCCGTAATGTAGATACAGACGTGACTAACTTGCATGTGTATATTTCCCACTGAGTTTAGTGATATTTCCTGATGAATTTCTAGTCCAACAAAACGGTAGTTTCCCTATCAGTACCCATAGGCCGGACACAGAATACGTTATAGTCCCGGGGCGCACTTACACTGACGGATTATATGACCGGGCATAAACATCGACCGCAAACTTTGCTGTTATCACCCTGTATACGTACACATTACGTCTACGTCTTTCTTTATTCCTTAGGGCGCTTTTCCACTAGACGGCACGTCAACGGCAACGGCGCCGGCACGGCGACGATCACGTGACAATATCTATGGGAATCGATGACATGCCGTGACGGTGCCGTGCCGGCAAGTGGAAAAGCGTGTCATATAATTTAATTGATTTTCATACATTATATCACCTACGATATCGTCGACGGTACCGTGCCGTCGCCGTTGCCGTTGACGTGCCGTCTAGTGGAAAAGCGCCCTTAGGGTTATGGGATATGCAGGACGTCAATGACGTACTAGAAAAGTTTCTGTCAATTGTTTAGGATGCTTTTATGAAGTGCCTATCGCTTAAATATAATAAAAATAAAGTTTTCATAGGAAAAGAAAGAAACATTCAAGAAAAAAAAAAGGATTTGAATTTAACTTACATAAAGTTCCTGAAGGGGAGCCTAAGCATAGAACGTTCTTCATTTTTCATCGCTCTCAGTCGAGCTTGGAAAAAAGGATTACTACCGGGCATTAAACATTTTTTGACAGACCACAAACTGTGCACCCTGTAAAGTACAAAGATTGTCTTTTTGTGTAATTATTAGTACAGATAAAGGTAAACTTAGGTAGATAAAGAAATCTACAGGTTCTCCTCCAATATCCTCATTTGCTCACATTAACACCCTGTATATGTTCGTAGCTGTTTACTTTCTATTTATTTTTTTTGCATTAAAGTGACAGGGATTCAAAATGCAGCGCTGGGTCAGAAATAAAAAAAAAACCTCGAAAACATAAAAGATAAATAGTGTACCAACCTAACGCTTTGTTTTGTTAAGGAGGGAAGTACTCTAAATCGGGCTAAACACGGTCCGGCATTTGACTTTGTTAGTATAGTTAATAGTTGAATTTTCAATAAATCTATATATGGTTAGCTTCTCTTAAATATGGAGAACAACTAGATTCATAGATATAATCTAAAAATACTATGATTACACCAGGAAATCATCAGAAATATCATGAAAATCTGGCGTCTCAATGCCGAATTTGAACAACTGTGACATTTCTATGAGCTTAGAAACAGCAAATGTTATATCGAAATCACCGTATAATTATGAAGAACATCATAATCAACTCTGTTTTTCAATACTTTTTGTATACATTGAGATATATGCAAAAATATATGAAATCGGCTTGAAACAGCCCCATGCTAGAAAAGGACAGAGCGCGCATTCTGTCATTAGTTTGAAAGGGACAGTTGCCGCGAGCACATAGACCCTTAAAATTCTTAATACAAGATTCACCGGAAATAGTATTTCTCGGGTTCGTCTTATTAAAAAACTGTTCTCGTTCTCGTCGTCTTCTTTTTGTGCAGCTCCTCTTCATTTCCGGTTTCAACAGTTCAGTCACAGATTAAAGGAATATAAAAAAGAGTATCACAATTAAAAAGTTTTTTAGTGGGGGTGTGAGTTCAAAGTTCAAACCCAGGAGCTACGCAAGCTTATGTACTTGTCAAGCAGTTTCAAGCTGCACCCTGCACCGTGGGACGTTGCGCTGCATCGCGAGGCTCATGTTCACGGTCCGACATTCCATAACGAACAAGTGAGACCTATTGGGCGCTTTTCCACTAGACGGCACGTCAACGGCAACGGCGACGGCACGGTACCGTCGACGATATATCGTAGGTGAGATAATGTATGAAAATCAATGAAATTATATGACACGCTTTTCCATTTGACGGCACGGCACCGGCACGGCATGTCATCGATTCCCATAGATATTGTCACGTGATCGTCGCCGTGCCATCGCCGTGCCGTCGCCGTTGCCGTTCTGCCACATCTATTACATTTTTGGGGTGATTTATGACAAGAGAGTATAGCTGCAGTGACGAATTGTCAGCCCATCGCCTCAATTATACCTCTACTGACTTTGTTAGTAACCCTGGAAAGAGATGCTGATAGTAAGTACATTCTATGTTTTTTAACGTTCCTAGTCCAGTATGGCAGGGATAAAGTTTCTTTGTACTAAACGTATAAATGTTATACTGGGTGTAAAAAAATTGGGCTGACCAAACTTTCATGAAACTGAACAACTTTCTCCAAGGAATACACAGGTAGGTCGAAATATGAAAAATATGGCCTCCTATTCAAATTGGTGCCAGCTGCTGGCGGAATTGTCTCCAAGTGCTCGCAAACCGGATATTTACGAATATTTGTACACGTGTTCAAACAATAAGTCCACAGGTATTTCTGTTTGTCAGTGAACTGTGAATACCTGGCTTCCAGGAGCGATTGTTTGTCCTTATCTGAATATTCCGCGCACCCAAAACAATAAAGTTGGGGCAAGTGAAGATTTATCAGAATTTTCACACAAATATTATCGTATCGGTTGTTTTACATTAACAAATTGCGTGGTATGATAATATGATAACGATAAGTTTTCAACTTATTATTATTATTATACTTCAGTTTAAAAACTTGTTTTTCATATTTCGAATTATGTTGCTTGGGAAACTTGCATGCTGGACTGGGAGTGATAGAATAACATAGAATGCGCCAGCTGCACCTCCTCCCGGGCATGCTGTAAAAAGCTAAGGGATTCGAGAGTTTAAATGTACCTATTGCAATTTAGGCTATGGGCTGACAACCCGTCACTATATAGCAATATACATTATCATCAATAACCCTTGGAGCGAGCTAACCCTGAACACGCCTGTTAAGGCACTTGTAGTCTCACGCACCACAGCAAGCTATTTGGCGCCGGACTTCGGTGAGAGGGTGGTCGCGAGCCAGGCGGCCCCTTGCGGAGCCTACCACCGCTTTGTTGGGATCATTCAGCCGGACTTATTCACAGGCTAGCCTGTGTTGCCGTTGCCCGGGGTAGACCACTAGGAGGTAGATCCCATACCACCCCAAAGTTAGTCATTTAGCTATTTCAATATCAGTGGTGCTTAGGGCAGATATTGTCCATGGTTTCATTGTTCAACACGATGGGAGCATAGACAATCACGCTTACTCCGGCAGATCCTGCTAGACGTGTGAGAACCGTGATAGAACTTTTCCAGAGCGTGATATAAATAATTAAAGGTACAACTTTTTAGGCTGTTATAAACTACACAAATAAAATAAAGGTAAAATGTCTAGTACCTACTTATTTACACAATACTTCAATCTAGTTTTTTGTTTAGGCGCAGCTTTGCCCCCCTTTGCGTCGCGTCTCAGTTTGAATCAACTGATCCTAATGCAATGGTAGAATTTAAATAGAAAAAATCATAAAGTCCAATACAATTTCGTTTCAAAATTCAATTTTGATTCGAGTAATTAGGCAATTCCGAGAATAGAAGAAAAATAAAATAGGACTTTTAACTTTTTAAAATATAGTTTTTAATTTTTACTTCTTTTTTCAAATTTCATTAATGCCTTAGGGCCTTAGGGCGTTTATAGCATCATAAAAACCCGGATATTTGGGAAGCAATGACCACTTACAGAGCATGAGATATGTAAAAGAACGCAATCATGTATTAGCTACAATAAGAAACAAACACATGTTTTATTCCCACGTTTTTATTTTTTGTCAAAATGTAAACCTAAATAGCAACGTAAAATTGTTTATTATTCTCATCACATAAGAATTTATATCAACTACTGAAGATCAAAGTGAATGATTTTCCTCATGCTCAATCATGGTATATTGGTAAGCAGATTATCGCGCCAACAGATTTTAGGTAGATTTTTCCCTTGGGTATTAAAATCAATCAAGTAAAAATATATTGTACTGTTGGTTCGGACAGACGTATGTAATCGATTACCGTAATCGAGGTAATCGTTGGAGAAAATACTTAGAAGTATGGTAGGTAACTAATACCGTTTCTTTGCTCAGCTGAACAACTCTCAACAGGAAGGTCTTTCAATAAAAAAAAAGAGTTTCCCATACAAAATTACCACCTCGATAAGACAATTTGTATGGATAAACCAAAAAATATACTCAGTTCCTGAAATAATTTCCTGGTAAAAGTTGTTGACTGAGCGAGAAACTCCTATCGGTTTCTGGAACGCTGTCACTTACGCTTGGTATGCTGAAGTATCTTAGGCCCGTATTTATAATCAGCTCTCAAGAGTGACAGCGAGTTTGAGTTCGTATCAGAAATGTCATTCCAGTACAATATTACCTGTCAAATCCACACTTAATATTGCTCTCAATCTTGAGATCGCTTCATAAATACGAGCCTTAATATTACTAAACTAAACTAAGTCAGTAGCTCTATATTTCTTACAAAATATTCAGAATAATCTTTTTCAGACGAGCAAACCGCAGGTATGACGTCACGTGGGGCAGTTTCCTACAACCCAACTAAGTATAAACTAAGTAACATTCAGTTGGCTCCCTCTATGGTCAGTTTTCCGGGCACCTACGTGATACCAAGTTCGAAGATGGCTAGGGTTGTTTCCGATCAGGAATGAAGGACTTTTGACTACTAGTTTATGTTTTTCTATCGTTCCTAGTCCAGCATGGCAATATTAGCTCTAGTTGCTTCTCTTTCTATGAAAAAGCTAGGAATCTATACCAGGAAACAAGAGTTCCGGTATATTTCAATTTACGCGAAAGGCTGACAACCTGTCATTACCTACAGCAATACTTTCTATAAAGTATTTGTCAAAACTTGTCAGATGTAGCGGAAATGGCCTTGTGCCTTTCCAACAAATGAATTCGATGACGCTCTGCCTACCCCGCAAGGGATACAAGAGTGATTATTATGTATGTAGTTTTGTATGCCCGCCAACCCTGGCCTAAGTAAACTTGTTTTAGAACTTAGCATGTTTCCTTTTGTTATTTTTTAAAGCTTTTATTTAACTTGCACTGTATCTAACTAACTATGTGTGTTCGGGTGGAATCTTGCAACTCAATTTCGAAGCAGTTATCTTCAACCGATTGAGCTGAAATTTTGCACACTTATGTTAATCCGGTGACAATGCAATATTATGATATCATCAAGCTGATCTCGTGATGGAGTTGACAGATATCCACTGGATCTCCCTCATGGAAAGTGATAAGATATCTAAATTTAGGCTCATTATATTTGTTGTCTTAAGCAGTTTCCATTACATATGATGACCAGGGTCAAATGATGAAGCCGACAGGTAGCCGTCGGAACTGCCTCGTCCGAAGTGCTAAGATAGCCGAGTTCGGGCTCATTATATTTGTTGTCTTAAGCAGTTTCTATTACACATGATGACGAGGGTCTAATGATGAAGCCGACATGTAGCCGTCGGAACTGCCTCGTCGGAAGTGCTAAGATACCCGAGTTCGGGCTCATTATATTTGTTGTCTTAAGCAGTTTCCATTACACATGATGATCAGGGTCAAATGATGAAGCCGACAGGTAGCCGTCGGAACTGCCTCGTCCGAAGTGCTAAGATAGCCGAGTTCGGGCTCATTATATTTGTTGTCTTAAGCAGTTTCTATTACACATGATGACCAGGGTCAAATGATGAAGCCGACAGGTAGCCGTCGGAACTGCCTCGTCGGAAGTGCTAAGACAGCCTTTTTGAAGTCGTTACCGCTATGGCGCATCTCGACTCGACTACCCCAGTCCCCATGTCGGCTTAAATGTGTTTTTAGAGTAGTCAACGTAGCTAGGCGGGGAGGTTGAGACAGAAAAAGAAAAAATCAAAATAGTTTTTAAAGTCGTTGTCGCTATGCTGCATCTTGATTGAGGAGGGCTTGCCCCCTCAGAAAATAAAAAAAAATATAAAACAGTTTTTGAAGTTGTTACCGCTCCAATGCATCCCGACTTGCCCCTGACAGAAAAAGAAAAGTTGAAATGTTTTTGATATTTTACCGCTACAATGCATCTCGACTGGGGGGATGAAAGAGGTCGCATCCGCCCCCCTCACAGAAAAAGAAAAGTTTTAATCTGTTTTAAACAATGAATTCACATGTGTTTTTGAAGTAGGTAGTTGTTGAGTGACTAAAATGTAAAAAATAAATTATAAGTAAAAAAACTTTTAAAATAAGCTTTTATCTTAAATGCGCTAAAAAGAATAAAATAAAATTTTCCTTTTAAACTTTTACTATCAATTTACAACGTCATTACATAATTTTTATAATATAAAAGCTTGTCGCGAGATTGCTTAAAACTTGTGTAGATAAACCCTAAATACTTAACCTCATAACCTGTGTTAAATCTCGCGACAAGCTTTTATATTATAAAAATTATGTAATGACGTTGTAAATTGATAGTAAAAGTTTAAAAGGAAAATTTTATTTTATTCTTTTTAGCGCATTTAAGATAAAAGCTTATTTTAAAAGTTTTTTTACTTATAATTTATTTGGTTAAAGATGTGGCAAGTTTGTAGAACTGCTTTGTTTATTCTTCACATTTTATTATGCAAAAACACTAACCACACCTGTATCCGTTGCGGGGTAGGTAGAGTGCCAACGGCGTACTTACTTAACATTCGCCGAAGAGGATGACTGAACACATGATTTGATGATGAAACAAAGATCGTTTGTTAGTTGTTTATTAAATTCTGTAGTGATAGGTGGTCAGCCTATCGCCTAAAACCTCGAATTCTTTATCGACTTTTACAATATACCAAACAAGAAAAGCAACGTCGAGCTTGAAAAAACATTTTTAGGTTTGTACAATGTTCATAAAATTTTTGGACGATGACTACAAATAGCTACCAGCACGTAAATCCATTTTTGGCAAGCAATATAAAAAAGTGCATTTCAATTTTACGTAACTTGATGAACTATGGTTTCAATATGTGGCTAAAACTTTGTTTGTCCTATTGTGTATGAGCGACAATAGCAAGAGAGTTTGATTTTGTATTGTGATACAGTTATGATTTACATAGGTACATACATAGTACATACGATCACGCCTGTATCTCTTTCGTGGTAGACAGAGACTCATTTTAAAAAAGCTAGCTATAGTGATAGTGGTTGTCAGTTCATTACCTAAATAATTCACTGAAACTCTCGTAAAAGTAAGCAGAGACAGACTTCTACAGTGTGCCCGGGAAGAGCAGCAGTTGGAACATTCTATGTAGTTAGTATCATGCCTACCGTATTTGCACGCTATTTTGCCATTAATGCTCTGCTAAACTGAATTCATGTCCATAATGCTCAATTAGGGACTGTGCTTTGTTCAGCAGTAATTAGTCAAATCATTACTACTAATGAAGACCATTGAAGCCTTTATGTACCCGAAAATTTATAGATAATGAAGTAACTAGTACGCTGAATAAGGTCCTAATAAATTGAACATGAAATATGACGGTAATAAAATATACTTCTAAATATGCTGGACTAGGATAGAAAAACGTATATTGTTCAAGATGCTTCTCTTCTGGGTATACTACAGTAGTTAGCAGAGGGAAACGAGGGTTTCAGTGTAGATATTAAGGCCCGTATTTATAATCAGCTCTCAAAAATGACAGCGAGTTTGAGTTCGTATCAGAAATGTCATTTCAGTACAAAACGACCTGTCAAATCCATACTTAATATTGCTCTCAATCTTGAGATCGCTTTATAAATACGAGCGTAAGTAATATCACTATACTAAGCAATAAAAAGTAGATTTTTATAAAATGATGACGTTGGCGCTATGCCTAAACCCACAGAAGAGTAAATAGCGTTGTGAGCAGCGGCAACGACTTCTCAAATCAGTGCCTGCAGCTGCACCCACAATGGATTATTAGTGAAAGGATGATTAACAAAATCCAGTCTTAACCAATCTGTTTCTTTTTATATATGGGATATGGATATCATGTTGTGTGTCCTATTATTCCAATATGTATTTGCAATAAACCGCATAGTTGCAATACATTTCAACACACACAATCGTCAACATGAATTCTACTATTTGCACTGCGCTAACACAATTCATGTAAAACGCGTTTGAAATTGGAGTGTGAAATCCAAAATTGAATTCGGGTATTCAATTTAGAGTGTAGATGTCTCTGGCTGGTCTCAAAGAAGGAATTTTTCGTCAAAAAGAGTGCTTCGTGGCCTAAAAACGAAATGTTGGTCAAACACCAAGTATATGTTGTTGTAGGAAACCTTTTCGATATCGTGTGTAACTGTTAGGCTATTTAGGTTTTAAGTTGTCTAATTGTTATTACTGATACTGAATAATTTTTTTATCTATCTATCTAAAAATTCAAGGTCCTAAAATCGCGTTCTTGCTATCGCTTTGTTGCTTCGAGAAAGTGTATAGCTTAGTTTAATTTCCATCTGGTTAGAGCATGGTTTCACTCGTGATTCAACCAATTTCCAATTTCGACTAGAGGGCCTCACTATGCTATAGACTCATTTTCCCACCCACTTCTTTACTAAACATGTACAGTTCAATACATGACGCTCTAACCTCTTAACATATTTTAGGATTTTCAAACATAAAACTTACCTAATGAGTTTCTTAAAGTCAAGCTAAATAAAAATCCATAATCTTGGAAGCCATTTTGCACCTCAATTTTGTGGACTTTCTAAAGCTAAGAGTTGGAAATGTGAAATAACCCGGTTTAATTGTTTTTTTTTTGTAATTTTTTGGAGACTCCTATACCCAATCTTTCTACTGAGTAGAGATTATTTTTTCAAAAGATCCATTGAATTTAGAAATTTATTGAATTTAGGCAATAAAATAACAGTAAAACGGTAAAAATGAATTTTCTATGTACATTTTATAAGCCCTCAATATTATGTGTTGCTGCCATGTTGAAAGCAATAGGGATTACCAGTCGCGAACTATACGGCTTTGATTAATCCGATCACGCTCTATCTACCTCGTAAGCGATTCCTTTGAACACATACCGTGAAAATTCTTATGTCTGATTTTATCTGGAAGCTTGGCATCCCTATCCACAAGCAATAAAGGTCCCTTGGATACCCGATCTGTATTAAGGGGCTACCCTGAGCCAGGTGGCGCCCTCATCAGTCAAAAAATCATTACTCACTGAAAAAGCAATTAATCGAAAATCCGGTAAACCAGATTGAAATAAAAGCAAAGAAGATAATTTAGAACATCATAAAGTTGCAATTTATAGCTCCTGGTAGTAACAGAAGGAAAATTTGCGAAAAACGGCCACTTTTAGCACTTTTGGTATCTGTAACTGCTGTAAATACTGAATCATGAATTTATAGTGCTTAAAACAAACTTCAGTACCTATTCTTTGATCTGGTTTACCGGTTTTTCGATTCATTGCGTTTTCAGTGAGTATTGATTTTTTTAACTGATGAGGGCGCTGGCGGCACCGGGGATCCCCTTAAACGAACAAGGACCCATTGAGAAACTCCCAAAATGCGCGCAATTTTCCATCATGCATTGAAGAGCACTCTGGTCTTGAGTTGTCTGTGTATCTTTTTAAAAACAAGAACTGGTAACGTATTTATGAAGCATTGCCTTGAGCTCTTGATCTTTGAAGGTGGGTTTTGTGCAAAGCCCGTCTGGGGTAGTAGGTAGGTACCATCTTCTTGCTTATTTCTGCCGCCAAGCAGAAGTGGTATTTATTTGTTTATTGGTTTGTTTGTTTAGTGTTCGCACTTCTGTGTTTCGCTCTGAAGAGGCATGAGAGCCAGTAAAATTACTGGCAGAAGAGATAATGGTGTGCAACGCACTCTGATATTTCATCTATACAACATGTAACATAAAGGGTATATGCATCGTAAAATGTGTGAATCAGCCCATGAAACTGAACAACTTTCCCTAAGGAACATAGGTCGACATACGAAAAAAAAGTTTTGACTTCCCATACTAAATGCTCTATCAGCGGATGCATTTTGTATGGAAGGTCAAATTTTTTTTTTTCGTTTTTCGACCTGTGTTCCTTAGGGAAAGTTGTTCAGTTTCATGGGTAGATTCACACATTTCTCGATGCATATACCCTTTCTGTTACACGTTGTATAAGTACCTATCTAAGTACTTAGTACAGTCATGTACGAATGCTCGCAGTGAAGATGCATTATTAATGTAGAACAAAAATAATACATGTGCCGTCCATATTTGCAGAAATTGGGGAAAAAGGTTAATAGAAATGAGCTAAAGACTATTTATTTATTTATTTATATTATTTGTAAATATTATATTATCGTCTGAAACGCAAATGTTGACAGGAATCTGTCTGAATATCTGAATAATATGTTCCAAGAACGGGAATATTATCACGTCGTTTACCTCATGGTAAAAACTAGGTTGAGGGGGTGAGAAGTGCCGATATAATGTGAATGGGCGCTTTTCCACTAGACGGCATGGCACCGGCAACGGCGACGGCACGATACAGTCGACGGTATCGTGGATGACATAATGTATGAAAATCAATGAAATTATATGACACGCTATTCCACTCGACGGCACGTCACCGGCACCACGGCATGTCATCGATTTCCATAGGTATTGTCACGTTATCGTCGCCGTGCCGGTGCCGTGCCGTCTAGTGGAAAAGCGCCCATAATGTGATTGTGTGAGAGCTTATAAATGGATGGATATAGGCCGGTACATTACCCTACATACTTTTTGCTGCTTTTTTGTAATAAACAGGTAATAAAACAAGCATTTTGGTGTTTTTGTTTAGTATATACTGCGACACAAAACGTTTGAAACGGAACTAAAATTATTTTAACTGACAACACCTAATTTTTCATACAAAATAATCAATGTGTTGCCATATTAAAGCTGCCTGGGCGAAGAAAGTGGCGCCTCCATTTTTGTCAATAGATTTGTGTCGCAGTATAAGTAGTGCAAGGGATAGACAATCTTATGGCTACGAAAGGACTTGCCAAACACGTTATGATTTTTTTTTCCCACACTTACTCAAATAGTAGGATTTAGCAAATCTTAAAGGTGACAAATGGTGCCCAAAATGTACGATGACTACAATACTTTCAGGGCTTTTATCAACAGGGGTTAGTAAATATCAGGTTTTACCGGTATTTACAGTAAATGTCCTAGGATTAACTGCCTTTCTCGCAAGTTAAATATCTTAGGCTCGTATTTATAAAGCGATCTCAAGATTGAGAGCAATATCAAGTATGGATTTGACAGGTCGTTTTGTACTGAAATGACATTTCTGATACGAACTCAAAGTAGCTGTCACTCTTGAGTGCTGATTATAAATACGGGCCTTAGTAAAACAGTTGAATATTCTTCTGCACTGATCTGATATTCAACTTTTTTCTGGAGATGCCCTAGATGCCCCGCTATAGTACCACCACTACTTCACGGTGGTACAACTCGGTGGTACTAGTGGTCTTAAAGGCATGTTTTACCGTGAAACGCAATTTTTTCGTTTACAGCCACGCCATGTTTACGCGTCATACATTTCCTGTGTCGTAAAACTAAAAGCCTACGTCCGCCTTTTTAGTGAAGACATAAAAAAGGAAATACCGTTGGTTATTTGTTGGTACTTTGGTTGGTACTTTGCGGGAGAATGAGCGTTTTTTTAACCTTATAAAAGAGGTTCTATATTCGATGGTAAGTTATCCGATAATAACAGTTTGTTGTTCAATTTTCGTGGGACATATACATCAAACCTATAAATTTTTGTATTATAATTTTTGCATCCATGCTGGACTGGGAGTGATAGAAAAACATAGAATGTGCCAGCTGCATCTCCTCCCGGGCATGCTGTAAAAACCAGCTAAGGGATTCGAGGGTGCTAGTGTATTGCAATTTAGGCGATAGCACAGTATAAATAAAAATAATACATAATGACATAAGTCTGTGAAATTTTCATCCTGTATTATTATTATACTGTGGCTATAGGCTGACAACCTGTCACTATAGCGATACACTTTTCAGTTTAAACTCAATGTCAGACGTGGCGGAACGACCTTTTATTTGGTATTTTACGCCCTGCCTACCCCATTAGGGATAAAGGCGTGATTATATGTGTGTATGTATCTATTATGATTTCCTTGTACAGGTGCCACCGACTTATCTGTTCAGGTGATATTAGACAAACACATCTCCCTCTACTAATTTCAACATTATTTTCAAGAAATGAAGTACCTAACTGTAACATTCTATGTTTTTCTTACGCTCTCAGACCATCATGGAAGCTATAATAAAATTAATCGTGCTTTATATCACTGTAAATGAGTTCGCGGCGAGGACTGACTAATTTGCAAAGTAAAATATATCAAATAAACTGTAGCTGGTGGCGGCCATAAAATTTTATCACGTCGTTAAAGATATTTGATTTCCTTCCTTAAAAAATTGTTATTACCAGTTGAAAAAAAAAAGTCGCCTTTTAAAAAAAATTCCTATTGAGTTTTTTTTTTATCCATAGTGCCTATTAAAGAAAATTGCCCTCCCACGCGTAACTAACTATGCCTGTTTTATTTACCCGCTACCTCACAACTAAGTATAACTACCTCCATTACACTAAGCTTGTGTGAAGTGAAGATGACTATAGGATTCAGTTCACACCGGGAAGCGACGCGACACGGCGCGTTCTTTTCAAGAGCGTGATGCAATCAGATACAAATAGAACTTTATTTAGGTACTACGAAAAAAGCAAAAAGTAGGCTACTGGACCTGAAGTGCCTGAAGGATATCATCAAGCAGCCTCCTGGTTTGAATTGACCCTAAAAGACTATTATTCCTAAACACCTCTACTGGACTCGGTAATCTATCTGCCAGTGCGCATATGCGCATGTCCTAATAAAATAAAATAAAATAGAATTTATTTGCAACTTACGGTTTACATACAAACATGATTGCCTGACCCCCAAACTAGCTTTCCCTGTGCTATGGGAGACCAGTCTTCCATCCGGTGTAAATTTTTATAGTAATGGTTTTAACACATTATACACATCACTAAATTATTAATACCTAAATTAAGTTAACGTTTATAGCCAACATTTAATCACAAAGTACAAAATTAAAACATAATCGGTGGGTAGTATTAACTTGTTTACTCCAAGTGAGTAATGCAGCGCAGTATATGTTCGACAAACAGATAAAACATTGCTTCGTTTTAGAATTGTGAAGTTTAGTGACTGCAGGAATGTATAGGTATTTAATATTAAGTCATTACGTAATCAGTTTATGTAAGTAGTAGTCCTGTGGCAGCTGATGATTTTGTACTTCGGAAAGCACGTTAAGTTCTCCAACCCGTCAAGTCGTTACTTAGTGGTGGTCCTATTACATGTCATTAAAGTATGGTACGGAAGTGGTGTTAATAAATTTTCGTAGTAAGAGTCGTGTTACATCTGCGGCATGATTTACGATCCCCAAGCGTGGTCGCTTCGATAGCGACCGGTGTAAGTTACAGGACTTTACGATTATTATGTTTTAGGCCCGTATTTATAATCAGCTCTCAAGAGTGACAGCGAGTTTGAGTTCGTATCAGAAACGTCATTTCAATACAAATGACCTGTCAAATCCGCACTCAATATTGCTCTCAATCTTGAGATGGATATATAAATACGAGCCTTAGATCGGGTCCAAGCACGTATGATATCGATATAGGGTAAATTCACACCGGGGAGTGTAGCGACGCGACTCAGCGTGCACTTTTTAAGAGCGTGATAAAATTAGAACTTCAACAACATTAGATCTTGGAAATTCCGGGCGCAATTGAAAATTGAATATTTGGATGTGCGGATGTTTGTTACTCAATCACGCTTCAACCACTGGAAGGATCGGGATGAAACTCGACACACATGTAGGTTATGTCTTGGAATAGGACATAGGCTACTTTCCACCGCGGGAAAACCTTTATTTTCACGGGAAAACTGATTTAACGGGGGTGAAACCACGGGCGGTAAGCAAGTTTAAGAATATTTGAACCTTTTACCTATGGTTAATATTTCGAAAATTTGGTTAAAATCTCGCCCATTGGTTGTAACTTAAACTAGGGTTGTTATTTTAGTAGCTAACTGGGGAGCGGGTTATAAAATATCCCATCCGAGTTTCTTTTTCAACTCTCCATAGTTTATTACTGGATGTTAAGAGCCTTTTTCAAACTTTGAAGGAAATACGAGTAGAAGAGACAGGTTATTTTGTAAATGACTTTTATCTGACTGTTTATACAAGTTAATAGACATCCAGGGAATGGACATTCCGAGAAATAGACTTATGCCGCGAATGGACATCACCGTAATTGAACCTTCCGTGTCTGAGGGCAAAAAAATAAATAAATAAGAGCTGTCAGTAAGGCTGTCAGATATAATTTTACAATATTTATTATGTTTTTGCGAAAAGAGGGATGATTGCCCGTCTAGTATCGCTTGACTTAGGTATGTTTATTGTTTAATTTGAATTTATTTAATTGTTTACTAAGGCTATTTTTGTATAATAAATTAAATTATGTTTAATAATACCTATTTAATAACTCGATTGACAATTGTTTTTTAAATTAATTGTATTATTTCTTACTTTGAAAATTCTTTTTGACGACTAATTATTATTATGATGAATGTCTGAATGTTTAACAATTACTGTAATTGGTTTTACCGTTGTAATTGAATAAATAAATTAAATAAAATAAATATCCTATAGTTCATTAGATAAAACTACAAATAAGTCCAACCTGAAGCGAGGCCTGAACGATATAATTTGCATATGTAACAGCGGTGGAAGAGAAGAAGATCGCCATAGACAACAAGTTTTATAGACCAGACTTGGTTTAAACTTCTATAAGGTAAATAATATTAGAAATAACAAATCAAAAATTTCATCCGCCGACAGGATTTGAACCCGCGTCTTTGGAAAACCGGCCCAACGCTTTACGACGCTTTACTTGACGAGTAAGAAATAACAGATCACTAATTTCACCGCACAAAACTAAGCCGCCGTAGCTTAGATGGTTAAAGCGTTGGGCCGGTTTTCCAAAGACGCGGGTTCAAATCCTGTCGGCGGATGAAATTTTTGATTTGTTATTTCTAATATTATTTAGAAATAATATAGCACTGTGAGTGCAAAAAAAAAATCTATAATAAATGCTATAAGGTAATTTTAAATCAAATGCAAATATTTAAAGGGCGAGTTCCCATCATCAATCTGACTGAATAACTTTTCTTGGTAACTTTTTTATCGAAACATGAAAAGTTAATTTGGACCACCCATACTAAATGACCGACACTTTTGCATGAAAGTCCTACTAAGAAAAGTTGTTCAGTTTGATGATAGATTTAAAATAGCTGTATAACATTTTAAACTATAGGAAACCAATAATACAAGAATATGTATCTACGTACGTGCATGTACTCAGACAAAATCTAATTATGTTCAGTAGATTGTGAAAACATTGTCCAGTCTTGTTAGTAAAGATCTATGGGAGGCTCATTATGTAAAAGTTTTCGCAACACATTATATGCAAATGATGTGATAAAACGTTGCATTTTCTAAAGGAAGCCTAGAAAAGCGCTTTGTAAGCGGACTTAGAGCAACTTTATACATACATTCTACTTCCATGCTGGACTGGGAGTGATAGAAAAACATAGAATGTGTCAGCTGCATCTCCTCCCGGGCATGCTCTAAAAACCAGCTAAGGGATTCAAGGGTTTCAGTGTATTGCAATTTAGGCGATGGGCTGACAACCTGTCACTATAGCAGTATACATAATCATCTCTGTAATAACCCTCAAAACTTGTAAGATGTTTTGGTCGTTTTTGCTCCTTCCTTGACAGTCGGGTAAAATGGCACTCAAAGAACGAACATTTGTTTAACCCAGTCACGTACTACATGGAAGCGCCCTCCTTGTATCAAATAGGGTTTGTTTTGGCAAATGGGGTGAGTGGTTCGAATAGGGCGTGTGGGGCCTATAGTGACCCTAATAACCTTTTATCTGCCCGCCCGTGTTAGCCTAGGTCGTTAACAGTCGACCTTTTGCCGAGATTGCAAAGATTTTACGGTTTTTACGGACCAACTTTTTTGGGTTCTGTTACGACTAGCCGAATGCCCCGCCTCAATAACATTGTCTTTGGTAGCAATTCGGCTTTGCAAATCATACGACCTAACTAATACAGGGAGTAAAAAAAAATGCTGACCAAACTTCAGGATGTGCTATCTCTATTTTATTCTTTCAGAAAGTGCCGTAGCAAAACAAAAACAAGTTAAATTGTGTCTACAACAAAATCGGCTCCATTTTCTGCATAACTTCAACTTCTACAAAAAAAAAACATGAGATTGATTCACTCGAAGGCGACACGTCCGATGACGTCAGAAGGAGTTTTTTTTATACAGTTCATCGCGTTGGAGAAACGAAGATTAATAGTCTGTGAGATAAAACATTTTTAGACAAGAATTTTTATATCTTGTATATAGTACTGACATTGTGATAGATGATCCGAGAAAGAAAATGTAAATAATATAAAATATTTACCTTGTAAGAATATTTAACAAGAAATCCTTTTATAAGGGTTAACCAGTCCCAGAGGTCTTGAGTCGCTTTATTATTTTGTGAAATGTTAGGAAAATGCAGTCTTAATCAGCTAATTGTCTGTTATGTAAGAAAAAAGAATCTCTTGACTCGGAAGGCACGTTAAGCCGTTCGGTCCCAGTCGCTGTCTTTGATAGACCCAGTAACAAAAATTGCGGGTGTCGTAAAAGGCGACTAAGGGATAAATCCAGGGAATGGGCAGCAGCGTTCCCTGTGAATGGAATACTTCTACTGCGCTCAGGCTCACCAACCTGCCAAGCGTGGTGAGTATGGCATATACCCCCCAATTTTGGGGAGGCCCATGTCCAGCAGTGGACTGTTGTGGCTGATTATGATACAAAGATACAGTGCCACCGACTTATCTGCTCAGACGGCGATATTAGGAACTAACACACACAACACGAACACTGACAGCGATTGAAACAATGACAGCTACAGTGGCGACGACGTGACTGCTGAACAGATAACTCAGTCGCACTGTACTTCAAATTCCATAGGAAAACTACTGCGTAGGTTCTAGACCGCTTTCTGCCACACAGTAAGTGATGAAGATGGTGCTATTCATAAAGATCAGTGGTGGAAAATCTTGCGACTGAGATAAATGCTGGTGATTTTGTTGAAATACCACATGCTGTTATTGTGGGCACGCTCAACTAGCAGAAAAAGAACGAACGTTACCTTCTTGGTGAAAAGAGACAGATTCATGACGTCTCGGGATTGGTCTCGGGTTCTACAGTGCGACCGTCATATTTGTTCAGGCGGCGATATTAAGAACTAAAATTTGGCTATGGTTACCAAAGCGCCAAAGGTTACACTGACAGCGATTGAAGGAATGACAGCTATAGTAGCGACGTGACAGCTGCACACACTTTGACGGTCGATCTGTACTGTACCTAATGATGTGGTTCTATCATGCATGTGGTTCTATCGAAAATTATATTTTATCACGAGAGTGTTTAATATCGGAGATAATCTGTAAAGTGATTGCATAAATTGAAAATCCGACATTGAGGCCAATTTTCACCACCACCTTGCATGTTTCCGAAGGTCCCCTAAAACACCGATTTATCCAAAGACCTTACTTGTCACCAGCCATCTTAATAAAATCTTTACACTATTTCGGCCCCGGATCGGAGTGATGTAAATAGTATTAGGGCCGTATTCAGGCGGGGTCCGAATTTGGGGCTATTTTCGGTAAACGTCTATTCCTTTCCGCTAGTGTTGCCTAACGACATGTGTTTTCATTTTCCTGTCCGAGTACGTGACTAGAATGTGCCAAATGTTCTTTTCAGGGAAAACAGTTGTGACAGTGTAATCTATTTCACGTAACGGCAGGTTGCAAATAGAACTACGGATGATTAATTCCTACGACTGCTTCGCTGCAGTTAATATTCGCGCGGTGCAAACAACAGAGCGTCTTGCGACTAAACTCGCACAAATTCGCGCGCTACGTACTACGCGACAAAGCGCGTGATTGGGCGCTTTTCCACTAGACGGCACGTCAACGGCAACGGCGACGGCACGGCACCGTCGACGATATCTTACGTCAGATAATGTATGAAAATTAATGAAATTATATGACACGCTTTTCCACTTGCCGGCACCGCACCGTCACGGCATGTCATCGATTCCCATAGATATATTTTCACGTGATCGTCGCCGTGCCGTTGCCGTTGACGTGCCGTCTAGTGGAAAAGCGCCCATTGTCTACGCTCCCACTGTGCTACGCTGTGTTGAACACTGAAACATAGACATTTATAATAAAACACTCATTTCACTAGTTCCACTGAATATATAATTTATTTTGCGACCGGTTTTCACGGAAAATAAATTATATATTCAGTGGAAATAGTGAAATGAGTGTTTTATTGTAAATTAACATGGAGTTCCATCAAGAAATTACGACACAAAGTATAACATACTTAGAAACATAGACAATATCTGCCCTATGTGGCGTAGCGCGTAGTTCAGTGTGTATATCACGTAAAAGTTTTAAATTTTACTCAACCAGTCATCATGTCTATTTTGAGTAAGTCACTGCTTAAATACAGGGTTATTTTATTTCCACGATTTACCTATTTCCGAAAGAGTTCACTTTTAGTAGACGCACTGAAAGGTGTTTGGTACCTTACCTATCCTTATCATTAGACCTTATGATTTTAAAGAACGCAGTACTTTTTTACACCCTGTATATCTTGAAGATTTCTTTACAACGCGACTCAGTCACATCACGATCTCTGAAATTATACGCGATAATATTATCTTTGTACTACGTAATAATGTCGAAGCTAACAGTCTATGTTAATTTATGTATTAATTCTGGGAACATTATGCCGTTCTTTGAATTCGAAATATCTGAATAAAAAAATAATGAAAAATGTTGATTTTGGAGGTTATTTAATTTCGATATCATGTTAAGAATAAAGGAAACTTCCATTTTGGACTGTGAGTGACGGAAAAATATAGAATGATCCAGCTGCTTCTCTTCCCGGGCATACTGTAAAAGTCAGTAGTGGGAGACGAGGGTTTCCGTCTTTTGTTTCCATGTATTGTAATTTAGACGGTCTGACAACCCCTATCAATAGGTAAGTAATATAATAAATTACCCACTTCATTCTTTACAAAATAAACCTCAAAAAAACAACGAAAACGCCTTTTTAAAAGGTCATTGATGCTCTGCCTTCTCCGAAAGGGATAAAGGTGTGCCTTTTATGTTTGTATTAAGGAAATAAATCAAAGATATTCGATCTTCCACCCAACTTCTGTTCGGGATGTTGAATATTTGATGAGACTGTTTTGTTTCGGCCAGAAAGCTTTACGATACTTTGAGCTTTGAATTTTGTTTGAAAGGATGATGGGCGTATTGCACCCAGCTCCAATTGTCATTTCACTAGCTGGTCCTAAAACACATGATTAAAATGAGCATTTTTTATTATGACGGTAAAAAAAAATCTCCGATGGATCCTGAGATATTGAGAGAACTCTCATTTCATACAAATTGCTAGCAACGGAAGGTCAAGTTAGAGTGGTTTTTGACCTCCACTAATGAAACTGGTGTGGGTCGAAAGAACTGACAAAACTGAGTATATTTAGTAAAAACACAGAAAAATTCGTCCCGGTGGTCATCAGAAAAAAAAAAAATTTTTGGGTGATTTTTTTCCTCCACTAATGAAACTGGTGTAGGTCGAAAGTACTGACAAAACTGAGTATATTTTGTTAAGGCACTGAAAAATTCGTCCCGGGGGTTTCAAAATATTTTAAAGTGAAATTCAAAAATGTATGGGTGGTGTACCTAATATAAGACCTCCAGCACTGAGACTACTATTGTTTTGATGCTAACCCAATAGGATAACTCTGTACCAAAGCTCATCAAAATCTGACCCGGGAGTTTCAAAATATTTTAATGTGAAATTCAAAAATATATGGGCGGTGTACCTAATATAAGACCTCCAGCACTGAGACTACTATTGTTTTGATGCTAACCCAATAGGATAACTCTGTACCAAAGCTCATCAAAATCTGACCCGGGAGTTTCAAAATATTTTAATGTGAAATTCAAAAATGTATGGGCGTTGTAACTAATATACGACCTCCATCACTGAGACTACTATTGTTTTGATGCTCACCCAATAGGATAACTCTGTACCAAAGCTCATCAAAATCTGACCCGGGAGTTTCAAAATATTTTAATGTGAAATTCAAGAATGTATGGGCGGTATAACTAATATACGACCTCCATCACTGAGACTACTATTGTTTTGATGCTTACCCAATAGGATAGCTCTGTACCAAAACTCATCAAAATCTGACGCGGGAGTTTCAAAATATTTTAATGTGAAATTAAAAATGTATGGGCGGTGTACCTAATATAAGACTTCCAGCACTGAGACTACTATTGTTTTGATGCTAACCCAATAGGATAACTCTGTACCAAAGCTCATCAAAATCTGACCCGGGAGTTTCAAAATATTTTAATGTAAAAATAATAATGAAATAAATTGTCAGCGCATCATGAGTTGTCAGTGGGGAATGAGTTGTCAGTGTGGGTTGAGTTTTCAGTGTGGGAATGAGTTGTCAGTACGGGGATGGGTTGTCAGTGCGGGGATGAGTTGTCAGTGCGGGGATGAGTTGTCATTGCGGGGATGAGTTGTCCTCTCAGCCCGCACTGACAACTTATCCCCGCACTAACAACTCATCCCTGCACTGACAACTCGTCCCCCACTGACAACTCATGATGCGCTGACAATTTATTTCATTATTATTTTTACATTAAAATATTTTGAAACTCCCGGGTCAGATTTTGATGAGCTTTGGTACAGAGCTATCCTATTGGGTAAGCATCAAAACAATAGTAGTCTCAGTGCTGGAGGTTCTATATTAAGAACACCGCCCATACATTTTTGAATTTCACTTCAAAATATTTTGAAACTCCCGGGTCAGATTTTGATGAGCTTTGGTACAGAGTTATCCTATTGGGTAAGCATCAAAACAATAGAAGTCTCAGTGATGGAGGTTCTATATTAAGAACACCGCCCATACATTTTTGAATTTCACATTAAAATATTTTGAAACTCCCGGGTCAGATTTTGATGAGCTTTGGTACAGAGCTATCCTATTGGGTTAGCATCAAAACAATAGTAGTCTCAGTGCTGGAGGTCTTCTATTAGGTACACCGCCCATACATTTTTGAATTTCACTTTAAAATATTTTGAAACCCCCGGGACGAATTTTTCAGTGCCTTAACAAATATACTCAGTTTTGTCCGTACTTTCGACCTACACCAGTTTCATTAGTGGAGGAAAAAAATCACCCAAAAATTATTTTTTTTCTGATGACCACCGGGACGAATTTTTCTGTGTTTTAACTAAATATACTCAGTTTTGTCAGTTCTTTCGACCCACACCAGTTTCATTAGTGGAGGTCAAAAACCACTCTAACTTGACCTTCCGTTGCTAGCAATTTGTATGAAATGGGAGCTCTCTCAAGTATATCGAAAATTAATAGTCAGATTTTGATGCGCATTGGCACAGAGGTACCCTCCTGTGTTAGCGTCAAAACAATAGTAGTCTCAGTGCTGAAGCTCCTGGGTGCACAGTCCATACATCTTTGCCCATCATCCTTTCTTGATCTGCGTATATCAGTCGAATAATAAAATCCATACCTTATTTTATTATTAACCACTTGAAAGGTTCTTCCGACAAAAAAAAACTCCAAATTGTATGATCGAATTTGGAAGAGGAATGTTCTAAAATAAGAATATGAAAAAATCTTTATGATTTATTACTTTTGGGTCAAACCGCAACTTCCCTGGGGACTACTATGCTGGACTGCAAGCGGTAAAAAACATATTACCAGCTGATTCTCTGCTTGGACTTAGTAGGCACGACGTGTATTATATGTGTAGTGGCTGGTTTATACAGTATAGCTGTTACCCGCGGCTTCGCCCGCCCGCATGGTCACTGTGTAATAAAAGTATCCATTGGATCGCTTAGCCTTGACAAATAACCGCCACCAATCCTGACATTCAAGATATTCTGACCTTCTGTTCGTTCGTCGTACCGTGGTCCGTCTTGTAGAATCACAGTGGTGCCATCTAGCGGAATTTAATTTTGCAACATAATCGTTTTTTCCACGGGAATGAGATGTTTTCCCGCGGAAAAAAGTAGCCTATGTCGCTCTCCAGCCATCAAATTATCCCCATACAAAAAATCATGACATGCCGACGCTCTGTTGCGACGTGAAAGAAAGACAAACAAACACACAAACAAACAAACAAACACACTTTTGCTGTTATAATATTAGTATGGAGTATGGAAACCTGGGAGGAAAGTAGCTGGCACATTCTATGTTTTTCTATCGCTCCTAGTCCAGCATGGAAGAAGGGATACACTTAGGTATGGATTTAGTCTGGCCGAGTAAAAATGGGCCAAGTCTTGCGTTAAAACGCACCCGTTACGCACACTTGGCGTGCAGATGGCGAAAAATAATTAGTAAACGCGTTAGGAAAGGGTTTCCATAAAAAAATAAGATGTGTGAAATGTGGATATGGTAATCTTCCATATAATCGTAGAATAGAAAAAAGGCGCTGGGAAACTATAGTAGCGACTTCTCTCACCTTTATAAGGGTCTACGTAAGGCCTCTGATATGGTTTGTACAACAAGAATAGAGGTCATCGATTTTTTTTTATAAAAACATCAGGATGTATAATGTGTTTACGTAGTACCTACATTTATTGTCATATTCTTAATCTTAGTGTTAATAATCTTAAAGTATGGCACGGAGCGGAATTCGTGTGAACAACTTTCACACTTTTTTTGTGGAAAATAAAAACAAAAAATTATTATATTCCCGATACAAACTGAACAAAGTATAAACATACATACATACATAAATCACGCCTTTATCCCTAATGGGGTAGGCAGAGCGTTAACGACCCAAACAAAGGTTATTACGCCACGTCTGACAAGTTTTGAGGGTTTGTTTAAGATAGATCTGTATATTGCTGTAGTGACAGGTTGTCAGCCTATCGCCTAGATTACAATATATTAAAACCCTAGCTGTTTACAGCATGCCCGGAAGGAGATGCAGCTGGCACATTCTATGTTTTTCTATCGCTCCCAGTCCAGCATGGAAGAAAGTATAAATAATGGCTAAATCCCGTCATATTCGTTCCCTCCATGTATGTAATTGAGCCCTTTGCCCAACGCGTTTGACGAGACCCGCTTTGATTTGCATATTAATGGCGTTTTTGTTGTTTGGGTATGAGATAAATCCGCTTGTTTCCTACTTGTCAAATCAGCAACTTTTTATGAAATGTCAAAAACGCTTATTTGAATGAAAATCGCGAGGTATGACGTCACTCCTCGTTGACTCCTCTTGGACTCCTCGTAAATACTTAACTACTCAAATCAACAACTTCTATATTTTTAACTCGATTATTAAATCTAAATGAGCATTTTTTTGAAAATGATGAATAAGACTTACAATATTTTAGCAATCAGTTTTAAGTACAAACATTTTGAAATTTTTTTAGCCACCCAGGAAACAAGCCTATTTCAAGCCTATGTCTGGTTAGCTTGTTAGCTCAGAATAGGGAATATGATGTCACCTGGAAGGTTTTGTGTTTAATTTCCAATGGTAGCAATTCGTAGTTGCCAAAATAACGACTTAACTAATAAACATCTAAATATATATACCAAAAATTTCACACGGGAGGGATTCGAACCCACGACCTTCGGCGTACCGTGCCGCTGCCCTAGTCTGCTAGGCCACCATAACTTCTAACGAATATACCTAAGGTCTATTACCTGTCATTTTCTATCATGACATGAGAGAACAAAAGAGACGACAAAAATTTTAGTCGAGGTGGAGTGAAGTAGTGTCTTCAAATTAATCGATAGCACTGTCGTTTGTCGGTTTGTGAGATGCTCCTAAATCCCCAATTTAGTTAGGACTATGCAGGCTGTTTTATATGATTTTTTTTTTCTGTCCTGTAACCATTTACAGGACAGATAAAAATAATCGGACCTACGCTGGGTCTACGCTTCTAAGAGCACTTTTCTTTTTTCCTATAGTTTCTTCAGAACCATATTCTGTGTCTTTTCGTGAAACTTGGTCAGTTTTCTTGACAAACTACTTCTTTCAGTTTCCGCACTCCACCTGTTAGTATTACAAGACTAATTTTCAGTGCTTCCATATATTTTTGTTGGTTATAATCCTGTCAAAGTGACGTAAGGCGCTTAAACTAAAACTAAGACGATACCATCTATTTTAGGCGTGTAATGATGCCGATTCTGTTGCAGACACAACTTAACTTATTTTAGTTTGGTCCTGTCACTTTCGAAAACTTGAATAAAATCGAGACAGAAATTATAACAGCTAATTATAATTCTGTCTAAGTGATGTAACGCTTTAAATAAGACGACACCATCTAGAATGCCACCTTATTTAAGGCGAGTAACGTCACTTTGCCAGAAATATAACCAGCTGTTTTTGTAGTTCCGTCTCTGTTTTATTCAAACAGAAAGTGACAGGACCAAACTAAAATAAGTTGTGTCTACAACTGAAACGACATCATTGGGGGGTATTTATATGCGCAAAAATAAACAATTAATCTTGCCTAAAATTGTCACCTGCCATTTTCTTCCATGAGAGAACAGAAAGGAACGGCAATAGGTACTTTTAGTTAAGATTTAGTTAAGTCGTGTCCACACCGAATCGATACTATTGGCAAGCCTCTAGCAAGTATTGAATCAACTTGAAAGCTGGATAAGCCGATAGCTCTTATATGGAACACGTAGAGTCATTATTAATTCTCCATAATCTATATTGGCCCCAGACATTGTTCAGGTTTACAAATTATAATCACGCCTTTATCCCTAATGGGGTGGGCAGAGCGTAAACAACCTAAACAAAGGTCGTTCCGCCACGTCTGACAAGTTTTGAGTGTTATTCCATAACATAGATCTGTTAAATAACAATAATGAAACCCTCGAATTTTACGCTCTGCCTACCCCATTAGGGATAAAGGCGCGATTATGCAGGGTGTTAATTTAATAGCGTGCCATAGCTTCAGGGGTGTTTCAGTAACGTTAAAGGAGCCCATAAAAAAATCCAACTCAAAAAATAAAAAAAAACAAAAGTCGGTATTTATTATGATTCCAAGAGCTGCGTCTGGCTCTCGCGCTATAACCGAGCTCGCGCGAGTCGCTATCACTGGTCGATGCAACTGATTGGTTATACGCGCGAAAGCTAGACGCAACAGCTCTGGGAATCATTAATACCTACCGACTTTTTTTTGGGATTTTTTTAAACCAAAACCCCCTAAGCTATGGCACGCAATTAAATTACTTAACATCCTGTGTGTATGTATGTATTTATGTAAACCCTCGAATTCGTTAGCTGGTTTTTATAGCTTGCCCGGGAGCAGATGCAGCTGGCACATTCTATGTTTTTCTATCACTCCCAGTCCAGCATGAAAGAAGAAGCAGCAGTTCAGGTGTAGAAATAAACCTTAATAAGGTTTATCTTCTAATCGAGCGGGGTTTCGTGTCGACGATCGATCCAATGAACCCTGGTGTCAGAGTTTTTAAACCGCCTAAAAGCACAGCTAATATGCCTCTGACCGGTTTGTAGATATCACGATAATTGTCCAAGACTACCGGGATCGACGGCTTAACGTGCCCGTCGAAGCACGGAATATTTTTCTGACTGGCAATCAGGTGATTCAGGCTGCATTGTTCTAATCAAACTGGGGAAAATCTCACTTTAAATTTCAACTTTGTGCTTCCCACGTTAAAATAGAACCCACGACCTATGAAAAGGGAGCCGATGGCTCAGACAACTAGACCACGGAGGCAGTCCTACCCTATAATCTATTATTGGCTCCAGACATTGTACAGGTTTACGATAGTTAATGGAAATAAACTTTTCAAAGTTGTAAAGGTCACTTAAAAGTGGACTAGAACGGCGGGAGCGAGAAAGGTCGTGACTAGACCTAGTTTCAGTGCATATTGGGCTCAATTCTAAGGCTAAAGTTAAAATTAAATCCTGTAACTTTCAGACTAAAAACATTGAAAAATGACAGTAGATTTTATGGTCCTCGGAGTTCGAAAAAAAACTGTGATTTTACCCATGTGGCCATGTGATGGCGGGTAAAATACAGTGTAGAGTCTGTGCGAAAAGAGAACAGGCATAGAATTCGAGGGCGCATATTTGTATTTATTAACCCACGGCTGGTTGCGCGGGGTTTATGCGGGGTCTTTGACCTAATACCTCCAAAATTTAATGTAGAAGACCGGGGCATAATCCTCACACGACCAAGCGACAGATAATTAAATACAAATGCGCGCCCGCAAATTCCATGCCTGTTCTCTTTTCGGACAGACTCTAAATATTTGCAAATGCGCGCCAGAATCTTGCGGAAAAATCGTAAAACCGTAGAGTATAAATCTTTTGTCCTTTTTCAATCTTAATACTTCAAAAGTGACAGATAGATTTTAATTTTAAAACGGGGACATTCCTTATTTATTCTTTTGGTGCATTGCAAATGATACGACTTAACTAATATTTCTATCATGCGAGAACAGAAAGGGACGGCAAATGATTAAGTTAAGAATGAGTTGAGTCGTGTTTTTTCCGGATTGCTCTTAAACCTGGATTAAATGGGTTATTAGATTACTACTATTCCATTTTCAGTAATTTTTACCTATAGAATTTAATTTAATTTAATTATTGCTATTTCAACGTATTCTTTTTAAGCATAACTTGATTACAGATGATTACAGAGATAGGTATAAAATTTCATCTAGGTACCTCGTTGTCTAAATTTTAATATTTGTGATAGGTCTATTCTCATGTTTTTTTATAAATACCTATTATAAAATATGAACCCAAAAACCTCCTACCTACTTTAAAAGTCCATCAACTGAGTTGTTAGGATAAAACACTTCAATTATTCAGCTCTTGAACTTTGTTAACAGAACCCATCAAATCCTTTGTTTTCATTAAACTTAAGCAACTTAAAGGTCCTTAGAATTTAAAATGTAATTTATAATAATGTTACCGTACAAAAACTACGATGATGGAAATAAATGAAAAGCTTAGGGCAGTGCCACAATAGCGGACGTCTACATAATATAAACGTATAGGTAGTTAGTTATTTTACGAACTGAATGAGGATCCAAAAGATCCTACTTACCATAGATTCTCACTTGTATTCCTTACGGGGTAGGCAGAGCGTCAACATCATCATAATTATATAGTTTGCCAACGCATTGCATTTGCAATCACTGATTTGAGAAGTAGCTGCCGCTCAGCGCTAGCTCCCAACAACGCCATTTACTCTTCTGTAATTGCAATCGTAAACAAAATGTCCTCGTCTCCCTCTACTGACTTCTGCAGCCTAGGAATAGTAGATTCATAGACTAGGGTGGAAGAGAATCAATTCCCGAGGTAGTTAGACGCCCGAGCGCAGCGAGGGCGGCTATAGTCCGAGAGGAATTGATTCTTCTACCCGTGGCAATGACTCTACTTTTCATTTAGAATATGAGGAAAATAAAACTAGTTGTTAATACAAACTAAAAATATCGCACAAAAGTCCGTCACAGATACATAAAAGAACAGATTTTACTATCCCGCCAATTTGTGTTGACTTTTTAATTATTATTTTTTAATTTTGTCGCGGCACTCGCATCGCAAGTTTGCGCTAAATTCACACTGGCCAGTGACACTAGCTGGTTAAAAAGTCACGACATTTCATAAAGTTTTTTTTTTAATATGAAAAAAAGTCTTCACAGCTGACAGCAATTCAAGCAGTTCTATTTTTAAAGTTCATTCCCGCCCTAGGGTGGGGATGAAATTTGTATGAGTTATTCCTTCCCTGTGAAAGGAAAGCAGCATCTTCCACCCAATAGTCAGATCAAAACAACACTACTTTCTGAGTATGAGAAATGAAAAAGTAGCAGCTGGAACATTGTTCCCAGCCAGTTTTGCATGGAAGTTTCCAAAAGATCGAAGATGCAAGACGAAAATGTCAGATGTGGTATTTTAATAGTATTTACGTTGGGCGCTTTTCCACTAGACGGCACGTCAACGGCAACGGCGACGGCACGGTACGATCACGTGACAATATCTATGGGAATCGATGACATGCCGTGACGGTGCCGTGCCGGCAAGTGGAAAAGCGTGTCATATAATTTCATTGATTTTCATACATTATCTCACCTACGATATCGTCGACGGTACCGTGCCGTCGCCGTTGCCGTTGACGTGCCGTCTAGTGGAAAAGCGCCCGTTGGTGTGGCGTCTCCCTGATGAACGGCTACTTTGACAAGGGTATGGTGAAAGCGGTCGGTTCAAAGGATTAGCGAGGTGAACCGTGGGATTGGGTTCGCGCCATTATAGAGCGTAGGTCGGAGGTACAATTCCGGGGGAACACAAAGTTGATATTTAATTGTCAATTTGTGGGTTCCATCGCTCGCTTGCCGAAAATCTCCCTCCTGGACATGAACTACCGTGGCCAATCTGGAAGTCCTTAAACAGACTTCGGACTCAGGTTGGCAGAAGTAAGGAGAACATGGTCAGGTGGGGATTTTCTGCAAGCTCAGATGTAGACTGTATTTGCGGTGCGGTGCAAACCATGGCACACTTGACATCGTGCCCGGCGTGCCCCAACACCTGCACGCTAGCGGATTTAATGGACGGCAGTCAATCCGCAATACAAGTGGCTGAATTCTGGGCCGCTATGATGTAATTTCTTGTGTTCCATCAACACGCTAAGAAGAAGAAGATTGTCAATTTATCAACGCAGGCTGAATCACCAGATAGTTTGTAAAAAAAAAAAGGATTCGTTCGACGCGAAAACCCACTCGATAAGAAGTTATTGGAGTTGGAACTCCATGAGGAGCGGCTACTGTGACCATGACCAGGGTAGGGTACGAAAATTCAGAATTATTTAAAGCAGAAGGTACACTCCTCGTGTCATTCAAGAAGTTGGTTTGCTTCTGGTTTCCTTACATGAATACAAATAAGGTCCTATTTATACGGTCTGAATTTCAACTACAAAATTGCAGTTGATGCAATGAAACTGTCAACCAACTTGCAGTCGACGTGCAGTTCTCAAAACTGCACTAGTATAGAATAGCTAACTTTCGGTCCAGTGCTAGGCTTCGACCCGGAGATCGTAGGTTCCATTTGCATTCCATTCCTATACGAGAAACCCTTATCACTTGGTGTGATTTTCACATGGCAAAATTCATGGGAAATGTGTAAAATGCACCAAAAACCGTAGGGTTATCGGAATGTGACAGTTAGGGTTTTAATTTTATCTTTAGCATGTGACATTCTAGAATTGAGCCCATGCTCTTTTCTTTCGTAAAATCTGTTCACTATTTCTAACCAAATATCCAAAAAATTCTAACCAAAAATTAGATTACCAAATTATTTACAGACGGCTTTATCATTATAATTCTAAACCAAAAGCCGGAGACGACGTGGCCACTCAACTAATTTTCAACCTCTAAAGAGAATTGGTTGTCATGGTAACAAAAGCCTCACAATTTTAATGCACGGCAGTGCTTTAGCCAAGATGATAAAGTAAAGTCGATGCTATTTATCATTTTAACGCACTTTATGCTGGAGGGAAATGATTAGCTAGGAAACGAAGTTTTTCAATCGTTGCAACAAAGTAATGTGAGCCAAACTGGTGATCTAATTAAGATTACTGGAAACCGCACGAGTTAGAGCAGTAGCTGTTAATAAAAGTCCACTTAAAGACGTATTGCGATAGGTACCACGTTTAGCAGCCAACTTTGCGAGCATGTGCAGTAATTGGCCTCGATTCGTTCGTATTCACAACTTTTTTTTGTAGCCTATAAATCGCCCCACTGCTGGGCAAAGGCCTCACAAAACCTCACAACTTAACTAAAATAAATCCATACGGGTAATTTTCTATCATGAGAGAGCGGCAAAGGGACGGCAGTATAGAAGCATTAATTTTGATCCTTTTATGTTAGTTAGAATACCTTAGTCGATATACCCATTTACATCACGTCTAAATATAGATTATTGAACTGACAGGATCGAAGTTCTGTTGGATCATGACAGAAAATTACAGGTGTGGACTTATTTAAATATGTCGTGTTTATCATTTGACGGCGGGATTAATGTAGACTGTAGATACCTAACTTAGCCCTTTTTCACACGTTCTTGATAATAATCTACAGCTTGAATACCTTGGCTTCTGTTTCGTGTTATTTTGAATGGACACTTATCTTAAACTTTCGGTGGTAAATTTTCATTTTGCTTCGGTGAGCGTTCGCGAAATTGTTTTGACCAAGTTTAAATTGAAAACGAACGGAATTAAACGAGTTTAATCGGGAACCATAACAGAGGCTACTAAGACGTTGTTTGGTTGCTGAGCGGTGACAAAACACAGTTATTTTTAGCTAGGAACTGGACTCTAAGGCTCGTGATTATAAATCGATCTCACACGTCGTGACATAGAGTATAATATATGAGTCTGACGTACGTCAGCCAGAACCAGAACGTCAGACTATTGAATTATACTGTGGTAGTGATGTGATGAGATGAGATAACAGCTGGATGGAACAAAAAAATAATACTATACAAACGATACCTTACTATGTATTGCGACTTTAATTTATTTTTTCTTCTACTCACATAAGACCTAGTTATTTGGCACAAAGTATAACCGCTGTAGGTACCAATTTTCTCTTGGATTAAGATTTTTTTTTATTCCCCGTATAATTTTATATCAGTTTGCTT
Organism: Scrobipalpa atriplicella; assembly: GCA_029255725.1. Classification (NCBI taxonomy): domain Eukaryota; kingdom Metazoa; phylum Arthropoda; class Insecta; order Lepidoptera; family Gelechiidae; genus Scrobipalpa; species Scrobipalpa atriplicella. The sequence goes on from JARACY010000944.1 coordinate 49,812, forward strand.
GCACTGTCTCTAAAATAATTTTGCAGCAAATTTTTTTTAAGAAAATACGTTTCTACCTAATGGTATTTCTGCGAATGCTTATACAAAGCTGGTATCATAGGTATGCTGCAGGCATATAGCGGCATTCCTCTCTAATACAGTTGTGCATTCTTCGGACAACAATGAGAACTAGTTCGCACTTGCACCTGTCTGTATTAATGGGATGGTTTCTCAGTAGGAGTGTTTTGAGTGAATATGTTGGTGCTTGTATCAGGGTTAGGTATTTCGGAGATAACTTAGTAGAATTTGGCACAAATATCTGTAAGTATCAAAATAATAACTTTCTCTAGGTGGTTTAAGATTTTTTTTTAATTCCCCGTATAATTTCATATCAGTTAGCTTGTGCACTGTCTCTGAAATAATGTTGTAGACGTAATTGGAAATACACATCTACCTAATGGTATTTATACAAAGGCTGGTATCATAGGTATGTTGCAGGCATATAGCGGCATTCCTCTCTAATACAGTTGTGCATTCTTCGGACAACAATGAAAAGTAGAGGTAGTTCGCACTTGCACCTGGAGATTAAAATGGGACGGTTTCTAGTAGAAGTGTTTTGAGTTAACATGTTGGTACTCAAACCAGAGGTTATTTCGAATTTGAAGTTTATTCACCTTTTTGTTATAACAGATTCGAGGCCCTGTATTAATGGCTAAATACTGTAAAGTTATAGATATATCTCCATCTTCTCGCCCCATCAGTCATCGGAAAGTCTTTTCATTTAATCCGGGCCCGAAATGTTTTTGCTTCAATTAATTCATCAAACTTTGAGAAGCACTTTGTTAGGGATTTGTACGGCAGATTTTCTTTATTTATGCGCTATTGTATTCTGAGCTTTTGTGTTATTATATTTGTAAGCAATTTTGTATACCGGGTGTAAGCGAAAACTGAAAGGGATTGCTCAGTCAACGAAACTGAACAACTACTTATCACCAGGAAATTCTTTCAGAAAATGATTTATTTATTTTCTTTTTTATTTCTTGCTGATGATAGTTGTTCAGTTTCATTGACTGGTGACCCAAGCTGATAACCCCTTTCAGTTTATTTAAGTATTTTTTACCACGAAAATGTTAAAACATCTAGGCTGATTTTTTAAGTATCTGTGTGAAATTGCAATTTACTTTTAAAATATGTCTTCCTAGGAGTAAGGAAAAACAGGTTACATTATTACGATAGAGTTCCTAATAGTATTTACTTACGTAACCAGGCTTTACTAAACCGGGGTCAGGCTCTGCAAGGCCCTGCTTGGCTCTGCAAGGCTCGGCTTGGCTTGTAACCACTCCACCACTGGGATGCGACGCCAAACAGTTTCGTCTGTTCCTTCGGTGTAAGGGAATGCTAATTCTATGAGAATTTGGGATGTAGGTAGTGTAGTCTTTTAAATGTAAGAAAGGCTTTCAGCTATGCTAAAGGTGCATCCTCACCAGTAGCAATCGTTCGCGAGCAACGTATCTATGTACTATATGGTCGTCATAATTATTTTTATGATAATTTGATATGGTTTTGCCAGAGGTGACCGAGACAGAGTTGCCAATGGTTTTGCTGAACGTGCAATTATAGAGTCTAAGTATAATAACTCTCTAATCTATGTGCGCGCATGTTGCCTATGTGACTGAGACGTTATCGCCTTTTGTACGGAAAGGTGAATTTGAAGACTCCTCATAAGTGTTTTACTTTTACCTATATTTCTTATTGTTTTCAATAATGATAGTTATCTCATCTGCCTCGTACAAAATTCTCCTCATCGTCAGATTCAGAGTAACATCGTACTACGGAATTATCCACAGCGTGTTCGATCTAATGAAAATCGAACCAATAACTTTCGCAGTCACATAGGGAACTAGTAGGGGGAAATTGAAATGTTATATCTACTATTTATTTCAAAGCTTAGATTAGAATCCGATGCGGTTTCAACTTACGAGTATGACGTTCCTCAGTGAGGATCATTAAAACTTCTGTCCTGTTGGAAGTTTGCTAACGTTTTCTATTTAATTCCTTTTTGGTTAACTAAAATTCACACAGGAGGAATTTTAAATAAAACAGCCATATCGTCCATAAACATTTATTAGTATATTTATCATTTTCATATTCCAATATTAATAATACAATTACCATATTCCAGGATCAGGAACATACAATAGAAGAAGCTACGTAGAGAGATCTACCATACCCGTAGGCTGCAACACCGTGAGTCCTCTTCAGAGAAACACAGAGTACATCAAAGATTCGTTTATTAATCATAGGTTTATATGTATTCAATAATCTAAGTTGCCAATCGCAAATACACTGGCGTTGTTGTCAAGGCTTGCTTTCCGTCTTTCACCAAGTTTTCCTTTACCATTAGTCTCTTATACGACTAGACTAAAACATTTATTTTTAGAGTTACATTTATATTTTTTTTCTATTTTGTAATTTCTACTCCCTATTGACATAAGTTTACCACCAATTTAGCAGCTACTGCTTTATTCAACTACGTTTTAGCTTACTTTACTCTACATACATACATTGCAATAGAAAAACTGCCTGCGGAACGACGGGTCCTAAGGTTTAAAAGAAAATTTGAAAATAACTGATGCGCCAAAGGACGCGTCGTCAGAGGCAGTTGACGGAATCTGATTGGCCGAGTTTGGCGTCGAGCGTACTGATTGGGCAATAAGGCTGGGTGATTGCCCAACCGCGTAAGCGGACACTCGGCTCAATCAGAGAAGAAGAAGAAGTAAAACCGAAACATGTAACAAAAGTGGAAACCGCTAAATTTTGTATACAATGTCCAAAAATATGTCCGAACTAAAATCTAGGTCCCTGTTTTCGATTCGAATCTCTCTAAAGAGAAAGAAGTAATAAGCTGTGGAAAAATAAGAACGCAACGGGTCCGTGTGGTAGCTATGGTTGTCGCGTCCGGTGGAGCGGCGGTCAAGTCGGCTGGCTTGAGTTGGTCGCCGCTTCAAAGGAGCCAAGGTTGGGCGAGGCGTTCACCCCCACTTCTGGAAGAGGCCCATGCGCTGGCAGCGGCAGTTGGAGCCCCAGAGGTTGCAGCGACAGGAGGACGAGTGGCAGCAGTCCCCGGGCCGGTGGTCGCAGTTGCCCCCGCGGCGGATACAGGCTCGCCTGAAAACGTAGATCAGCGACGATCGTCTGAAACCACATCGTTGAAGACTAGCCTAAGTTTTGTGCTCGGGTTAGACGGTGGTGGTGCGGGCATGCGGGGTGTTCACATTCCAGTTGTAAAAGCAGCAAAGCAATCGTGTAAGTATGAGACAACTTTACTACCAATATTTATATCGACCATACCAGTTTCATAATATATGCTCAGTCCTGTGCCTGAGTACCTACTCTGAACGTGTCAAGTCGCACTATCTCATCAAAATATTGTGGTCAAAGGAATATAGTGAACTAGGGCACTTGTGAGTTGGCATTCAAACTTGTTAAAAATAGGATTCATCTCAATTTAATGAGGTTGGGATCTGTTTGGACTGTACTTTTGAATTACTTCTGGTTTGGACCACTTTGTAAGTGTTAATCAAAACAATTGACTCAACCACAGAAGAGTAAATAGAGCTAAGCGCTCAGATCAGTAAACTCAACATTATTATGTTATTTCGTTTATTTTGCTGCTTTTATTCTGACTAACTTAGTAACTGTTAAAGAAATGTTGGGCATTGTATTCGTATATCGACTTTCTACAGATTTAGTAGGTATACTAAGTAGCTACCCATTTTTTGATAATTTGATAAATTGTATTTTTATACTTAATTAGTAACAAAACAGTTACAATGTTAGATAGGTAACATTGATAAAATATCAAAAACCTGTCACACTTTTTAGTTTTAGATGAAAAGTCTAAAATATCAAAATCATAATGGATCAAGAACCAAATACTTGCATAATAACAGATTTTGTTCAAAATTCAGGGTCAGTTCACACTGGGAAGCGAAGCGACGCGACGTAATGTGGCGTGAGTCGCTGCGCTACGTCGCGAGAAAATATCAAATTCATCCAATGAAATGTCTTCTCTTAAAAAGTGCGCGAGACGTCGTTTCGCGTCGCTTCCCGATGGGGATTGTACCAACTGGCAGTTTTTCTGGCTCAACCAACAAGGAAACTAACAACTTTTACAAAAAAGTCTTCTGACACAAAAAATCTTTTTCCAAAAAAAACTACCGCTTCAAAGATTTATTAAAGCCCAGCAAAGTTAGACCAAAATAGAACATGTCTCGTTAAAACACTGTTCTATTTCCGCTGAACGTCTATGGACGTGCTGACAGTGTGTTGGTTCCAATGAACGTGTGACAATAGGCGTCGAACAAACAACAATTATAGAGCGCCCCAGCAATTATGCGGCTCGCCTATTCCTGGCTTTATGGCCAGCTTCGTACACACCGAGATGCGTTTCAAGCCTTTTCACATCATGTTTTGAAAATTTTGTATCTAACTATTTAGTCCTACAGATAAGGAAAATAAAAAAATTTTCTCCCCATACAAATATTACCATTAGATCAATAACACAATTTACGTATGGGTTATATATATTCTGTGGTATGGGGAAGCCAACACTTCCTTTTGTTGACCAGAAGAATCTTTTTAAAAGTTGAAAATTTAAATGAGTTGAGAAAGTTGAAATTTGAAATTCACATTTAAAATAGCAGCAGCAGCAGAAAAATATGTAAAAAGATCGCTGTAGAAAAACAAAATTGCATCTGTCACAGCGAACATGACACTTTTTCATTATATACTGCTTCCAACTTGGATAATAGTTAAATGTCTACTAAACGTTGGCACAAATGTCTACTAAACGTTGTCGGTAGTGCCATCTATCTTTTATATTTTATACATTGTAACATGACAGAAGGTATATTATTTTACCCACTTGCCAACATCCTGCAGTAGTTGTAAGTCAGCTGGGTCCTCTCCGTAGTCAGACAAATTCACTTCGACGTCTTCGTCTCCTGTCAACAAACCCGTCATTTTAGGCTCGTATTTATAAAGCGATCTCAAGATTGAGAGCAATATGAAGTATGGATTTGACAGGTCGTTTTGTACTGAAATGACATTTCTGATACGATCTCAAACTCGCTGTCACTCTTGAGAGCTGATTATAAATACGGGCCTTAGTCAACTCTCTCACGCGCCACTTTATACGGCGCGTGAGAGACAGCTTCCTGCGAGCTGATGAAGGTTGCTCAGTCAATGAAATTAAGCAACTCGAACAAAGAAATTCTAAAGTTGAAACTAAAAGTTTGGCTTTCTGAGACTTTTGTCTGAACGAAGTGATTATTTTGTATGGGGACAATGGGGGTAAGTCAATGTTTTTTTTCTGAAAGATTTTCCTAGTCGTTGACTGAGTAAACTCTATCAGTTTGCTGGAAGCTGTCTATTATAACCTGTATGTATGTAGTATCCTTGAAAACATCGTAGGCTTTCGACACTAATCTAAGGCTCGTATTTATAAAGCGATCTCAAGATTGAGAGCGATATTGAGTGCGGATTTGACAGGTAATTTTGTACTGGAATGACATTTCTGATACGAACTTAAACTCGCTGTCAATCTTGAGAGCTGATTATAAATACGGGCCTAAAAGCTGTAACTTTCAGCAGCTTTTACCTCTCGAATTTCCGGCAACTTTCGGAGTAGGATTATGCGATCTTATCGGAATGAAATCGGCCTACATATTTTGTGGCCGACAATTCCTCTGATTGCATTACAATAATTTTGATACCCATTCTTCTTGAATTCATTGGGAAGAGGTTTGTGCGCCATCCGAGGGGAGAGATGCGGTGCATCTCATTCTATAACAGTAACTGTAGTGGTGAAATAATCAAATAACCTTCAAAACTAAAAGCAACAAAAGCTTTACAAAGCTTTTATGTACCAATGATCAATGTTCCTAATACTGTTGCTAATTTAAATTACAAACTTATGTATACTTGAGTTCAATCTGACCTGTGTTCTTTCACCTTCTATCCTTTATACCTTTGACTTAGGGTGGACTTAAAAACAGCCTGGCTGTGTCCACACCCTTTTCCACTGTTTTACCTACTCAGCCACAGCCTACCTGACTGTTTATTTGTTATTTTATGTTTATATGTGTCTATTGTCTCTGTAATTTGTTTTTGTGGAAATAAAGTATTTTGTATTTGTATTTGTATTTGTAAAACTTGCCATACGTGACGGAACAACCTTTAAAGATATTTTTTAGTATAGAAAATCCGGTAGAGGTAAATTAGAGTGTCAACTAAAAAATATCTTTAAAGGTTGTTCCGTCACGTATGGCAAGTTTTGAAGGTTATTTGTTTATTTCATCACTACAGTTACTGTTATAGAATGAGATGTGCCGCATCTCTCCCCTTGAATGGCGCACAAACGCGTGCGTCAGCTCGGCGGCGACCATGACAGCCGCGAGCGCCAAGCCAACAAGATTCTTACTGCCTACCCCATTAGGAGTGGAGGAATGACTGTATGTAACCTACTGACCAGGGTCGATGTATGACGCGTGCGTCAGCTCGGCGGCGACCAGGACAGCCGCGAGCGCCAAGCCAACAAGATTCTTACTGCCTACCCCATTAGGAGTGGAGGAATGACTGTATGTAACCTACTGACCAGGGTCGATGTATGACGCGTGCGTCAGCTCGGCGGCGACCAGGACAGCCGCGAGCGCCAACAGGATGGCGCCGGCGCGCGGCATGCTGTCCGCGGACGAACCGCTGCTTGCCTGCAAACAAAACACACCTGTAGACAAGGTCTTTACTTTGAAGCCTTTCTTTGAATTACTCGGATCGAAATGTGAATATTATAATAACATTCGCATGCAATTCCCATACTATTTTGCATGCCATTGTTACTCTTTCGTATGCGAATTTCTATTTCAGTGTTTCAAAAATACGGCTCCAGCGCAGACGAAGGACTCCGTTATCCGCTGAAAACGTAGCGCCATCGCTTCTGTCAAGAACGCGATAGTACCTACTTTATTATGTCAGTTGTATGCACAGAGTACTATTATGTTGTATGTACCGACGCCTCGCAGAGACACGCTCCTGGCTGAAAGAAAATTAAAAGAAACTTCGTTTCCGCTTGACGACAAAAATCTATGCCCACAAATAAATGGAACGCTCAAAAAGCAATAAAAGCAACCTATTTCCATTGCCTAGACGATGCTGAGGTACTATTGTTAACAATCGAACTAATGGGCGCTTTTCCACTAGACGGCACGTCAACGGCAACGGCGACGGCACGGTACCGTCGACGATATCGTAGGTGAGATAATGTATGAAAATCAATGAAATTATATGACACGCTTTTCCACTTGCCGGCACGGCACCGTCACGGCATGTCATCGATTCCCATAGATATTGTCACGTGATCGTCGCCGTGCCGTCGCCGTTGCCGTTGACGTGACGTCTAGTGGAAAAGCGCCCAATGTTGATAAAATTTGCATGAAACCGCTTCGGGTGTGTATTTTAGGAAATGGCGGAACAATTCGGCAAATGACAAAAAACAGCTAAATTCAATATCAAGTCACAGCAAAACCAAATAATCGTTAACGAACACAGGCGTATTTCTTTTATATTATATTAAATTAAAATGTTCTTAAAGTTAACCTTAAAAAACTATTTGCTCTCGATTTCCACCGTCTGCCTCTCTGACTCTTATAAGACACTTTAAGTGCTCTAGTCTAAGAGCATTACAAGAGTTTCACAGAGAATGAAATCACGTCGCGTAATAGTTCTCCCACCGTTTTTCGGTGATGGCGGCCAATCTCCCAGAGATCACTGACACGACCAAAGAAAAATCAGGCGCAGGACCGACTATTTACATGCCCATCCGACAGCTGCATGGATCATCTTACTTTTCAGACAATCAGGTGATCAGTCTGCAATGTCCTAACCAAACTAGAAACAACAACACAAAGTCATTGTCCCCCGCCGGGAATCGAACCCGGGACTTCCGGGTCGTGAGCCCATGGCTCAGACCGCTAGACCACGGAGGCAGTTAATAGTTCTGAGTAATAAAATACGAACTCACTTTCCGACGCCGTGCAGTCGATAGGGATGGCTCGTATTTCAATTATCGAGCTACAATTTAAGTACTTGTTCTTGAGAATTTTATTATAAAACTTTTCATTTGAGAGATATAGGTACTATTGCCAGCAGAATGACATAAAATGTTATTGCCACTGTTTCTTGTTTGCTACAGATGTAAGGAAAAATGTAACTTGTATTTACTACGATCTTTTCACACTGAAAAGGATCGCGATAATTTCAAGAGCATGATACAACTATGGCCCGTATTTATAATCAGCTCTCAAGAGTGACAGCAAGTTTGAGTTCTTATCAGAAATGTCACTTCAGTACAAAACGACCAGTCAAATCCATACTTAATATTACTCTCACTCTTGAGATCGCTTTATAAATACGGGCCTATATAACTTTACTATGCAAAAAGATAGAAATTTCATTGACACAACGAGATGCAATTTCAAGCGTAGCGTTTTTTCCGTATTTAATTCTACCCGACTGCATCAGTCAGTAACATAAAAAACTGCGACTCCTCAAAAAATATATTTGACATAATAATCGGAGCATCCCTATAGGCACAAGTAGGCTATTAATATTACTCCAGCGATCCACCACTTTGAGGGAGGGTGGCTTGGATAGTGGGTACCCGCTATCATTTATGATACAGTCTAGATAATAATAATAATAGTCCTCCCGATTTTCGGTGATGGCGGCCAATCTCCCAGAGATAGGCCAACTACGCAGGACTAGTTTTTAGTGCCCAAGTGTTTGCGCAATACACAGGTGCACTCTCTATTCCTTCAATCTCTTATTCTGATGGGACAGTTTGACTGACACGACCAGAGAGAAATCAGGCGCAGGGCCGACTATTTACATGCCCATCCGACAGCATGGATCTTACTTTTCGGACAATCAGGTGATCAGCTTGCAATGTCCTAACCAAACTAGAAACATCAACACAAAGTCGTTGTCCCCCGCCGGGAATCGAACCCGGGACCTCCGGGTCGTGAGCCCATGGCTCAGACCGCTAGACCACGGAGATTGTAGATAATAGATTTAATGTACCTGTAAGCCTCTGATTATAATATTGCCGAATAATCATAATTTATCTACTAATTTCATGTCTTCTTTTGGAGAAGTATCTTGGAAGCATATTAATATGATGTTAGTTAATACGTCAAATATTATTAAGTATACGAACATAAAAAAATTTTTTTTGGGAAATAATTTCGATTGAAGGAAAACTTTGTCATAATGCGGCATGTCTTCCTCCATTAGTAAAAAATAAAAAGTGTGAAACTAGATATCCTTTGTTGAAAGACCAGCAAAGTAATTTTATAATAATGGAAGTCTTAACAAAACAGGAAGTTAACAAAAACATTCAACCCTCTGTTGAAAAGAAATATGATACTTTTTTAACGTCATAACGTAATAAAATTAAAATGAGTAAAAGTCTGTTGAATGCTTGATAATAATCCCTCCAAATTCTTTGACAATAAAAGCCTCAGTAACAAAATACAAAACAAAAATAAAAATGTTACTGCGAACAACTAGACAAATGTATACCAGAAACTATCACAGATAGATGTTGATATACTTAGTTTTGAAAGTCGACAGTTACATGTCTTTGAAAAATAAGTACGGTCTTTTACGTACAAATTGAAGAAAATTTGACCATATTTATGCTATTTTGTTACATAAAAACATAGATAATACCATAATGTTTTTTGCCTGGGCTATTCGAGGGCATTGTCGTATTATGGCTGGCAACCTGTCATTATAGCCATACAGAATCATATCTGAAATCAACCTAAATAATTGTCAGGATATGGCGAAACCGGTTATTAATAAATCATGGACCCTCTGTTTACCCCGTAGGTATACAGGCGTGATTACAAGTAAAACCCATTTTGAGCTTGCTTTCCGATAACTTTGTCGCAATGAAGAGTACTCAAAGTTAACTGCAATTTGAATAGCAGAGAGTTTAAACAATTGTTTTAAAGGGTATTTGAGAGTCTGGCTTTACAAAGCAAACTTAAGTCTAGTTGGAAATGTTCCTAGTTTCAATTACGAGTAAGTACATTTAGTTTCGACATCATTAACAGTTGAAACTTCAATAAACAGTTCTTTGTCCTAAAGTTAGTGTTTAAGCAGACAGCTCACAAACAGTACTTTCGAAATTAATATTTGGATTACATATTTACGAGTATAACAGTAAGATTTCTAGCAATAATATAAAAAAACAATCAGTTGTCCTTTTTCTTCTGTCTCAGTCAAACGTGTTATGTTGTGTGTTAGTAAAAATATTCGTCGCGTCAACGATCCAATTAAACATATTTTTAGAGTAAGACAGGGGACATATGCTACGGTGTAGACATATGCTATGACGTAGAGATATGCTATGACGTAGAGATATCGTATGCTATGACGTAGACATATGCTATGACGTAGAGATATGCTATGACGTAGACATATGCTATGACGTAGACATATGCTACGACGTAGACATATGCTATGACGTAGACATATGCTATGACGTAGACATATGCTATGACGTAGAAATATGCTATGACGTAAACGAAATGGTACTATTAAAAAAATATATTTGTTTGTCTGTTTGTTTGTTTTACACTTCAACCACTAGATGGTTCGGAATGAAATTTGGGAAACATATAAAAAAGTTCTGGAGTAGGTCAGAACCTACCGGGTGGCTAAAAAAATTCAAAACGTTTATACTGAAAACTGGTGGCTAAAATATTGTGAATCTCATTCACCATTAAAAAAAATAAACACATTTAGATTTAATAATCGAGTTAAAAATATAGAAGTTATTGATTTGAGTAGTCAATATTTACAAGCCAGTGGCGTCATAACTCGCAATTTTAATACAAAAAAGCGTTTTGACATTTCATAAAAAGTTGCTGAGATGCTATTCAACGAAGCCACAGTTAATGGTGGACGCTTTAATTTAAACTTGCTGCTAAAGTGCAGTCTCATTAACGCCACCAAATGCCAGAAGCTTTAAACGAGAAAGTAAATTGTAAAAGATAAAAACTAGGTTGCTCCAGCTCATTTCTAGAAAATGGATAAAATATGTAATTGTAATTTTATTTTCCGATCTTTTTTCAATCTTTCACTATAAGTAGTTTTTGTAGTTTTATAAATACAGTAGACTGTATTAGAAGTTTATAAGTGATAAAAAATATATTCTGTCCCAAAATATAATTTAAAATTTTAATTTTAGCTTTTTAATTTTAGCTTTTTCAGACAAAATCAAAAGATAAGTTTATTAGTAGTAATAAACGCTGTCTCTCACTTACTTGATATCGTTATCAAACGACATACTACTACTATTGAGTATGTCTCACATAAGTTTAGATAAGTTTATTTTTTCTTCATGGTTTGTTTCATGTTCCTTGTAAAAAGATATTTGACATCCCTATGTGTAAGTGATGTCATAGTAGTTTATGAAGCTCCTACATAACGAAGGGTTTTTACAATGCGAGTGTGTTTAGTAGTTAGTAGTAACGAGCATTGTAATACCTAATTATGTGCAGCTTCATACACTATTTTATCTACTTGAATATATTGAAAATTAATTTACTTACAGGTTTTCCGAAAGCGAACTATCCCAATGTTTTCCTAAACTTTGTTAGAATATGTATGATTAATGTGCAATAAGTACATTTCCGTCACACACACACACTCATATATAAGTAAAAAATATCTTCTTTTGGTACTATCACATATTTTTAGGGTCAAAATAAATAATTTCAAATAATTTCCCACGAAATTAATTATGTCTATTCATACACACAATAATCAAGTGGCGCCATTGGCCTCCATAGTAAAAAGTTTTGTGATGTTTTGACTATGAACATTTTACTTTTCGTTGCATCTTTGTTAGAATTTGTATGGGGAAGGTGCTACGAAAAGTAAACTTTTTAATTTTTTCAGCATACTGTTTGTAAAGTACGTCGATAAAAATTCGTTTTGACGTTTATAATTCGAACATTACTCTATGATAGTAGATAAAATATATTTTATGTTAGATTAAGGGCAAATGAAATAAATATAGTCAGTATAGAACCATTGCGACCATAAACATCATCATCACCATCAGCCACAATAGTCCACAGCTGGATAAATATAAACAGTATAAATTAGGACCGATTACCAATATTTCATGCAAATGTTTATCTTATAAATCAATGCTCTAACTACGGTTGTACAAATTTGTTTAGTCATCAAAATGTCATCAAAGTTATAATTAATTGGCTAGGCCGTTTGTTGTAAACGTTGTTAGTTAGTTGTGTTAGTATAATGACCCCATTGGGTGTGCTTTAACTAGACCATAGTAGAGATACATACCAGTAACATTTATTTTTAACTGGACTTCAACATGGGTGGAATGGGCCACATAGAAAAAAATTCTATAATCATCATAATATCTAATTTGTTATATTTTCTTCCTAGATGTAGATTTAAAAATCGAATGTTCTGTGTGTCTGAGAAATAGAGAGTGTATATCTCAAATATCTCAATGTTGCTATCGATTCGTGGAGAACACGACTAAACTACAAATCTAACCATATATAAATCTTAACCAAAATTGTTGCCGTCCTTTTCTGTTCTCTCAGGATAGAGAATGACAGGTGATAATTTAAGTCAAGATTTAGTGACTTTGTGCGCATATGTATTGCTCCCACTGCCAATTAAGGTCACTAAAATGAAAATATATTACTGTATCTTTTTATACTGTGAGTAACTTTGTGCCACTAAATTATGTCTAACGATGTAACACGAGATGTTTATACTGTACGGTTTGTTTTGGGTAGGACTTTGTAGGGGAAATGACATAAATCAGGTCAATATACCTACATAATAATATACTTTTCATCCCATCTATTCGAAAACGACGACTTTAATCGCATATAAGTGCGCCTAAAGTTGATGCTTCTAAGCGACATAGGTACTATTACTCTACTCTTTGCTAGAGACTGTCCCAGCAGGGTAAAAATGAGATTTTAATCCTCTTTATGAAAATAAGTGCGATTAAAAGAACTTTTAATCGCACTTTTTGAATTTGGAACCTCTTTTTCTTTTTTCTTGATTTGGCATGACTGACGCGGAGTGAAAACAAAATAGTTAGATGTCGAATTCAAATAATGGTACACTGGCTGGTTAGACTGCGCGACGGCTGATAAAAAAAAAAAGAAAATACACGAACTACTACGGCACGAGTGGGCAGCAGGGTTTTATAGGGAGCCCGTGTTTTCGACTCTTTTTACGAATTATTAAATATTCAAAATGAGGTCTTCTAGCAGTGAAATTACCTATAGGTAACATCTTATTCTATTATATTAAAATTTACAAGTGTTAGTTAGGCGCCTTTTTTTCTCATAGAGGGGGATGAAAAGTAGAGTGTATCACTCGGGAGCAAAAATATTTTTGGCTCGCTACGTTCAGGATTCTACTTTAGAATCCCTCGCTACGCTCGGGATTCAAAAAAACGCCCTCGCCTTAAAAATATTATTTTACTCCCACGTAATAAAATCTACTATTTCATCCCATCTATTCGAAAACGACGACTTTAATCGCATATAAGTGCGCCTAAAGTTGATGCTTCTAAGCGACATAGGTACTATTACTCTACTCTTTGCTAGAGACTGTCCCAGCAGGGTAAAAATGAGATTTTAATCCTCTTTATGAAAATAAGTGCGATTAAAAGAACTTTTAATCGCACTTTTTGAATTTGGAACCTCTTTTTCTTTTTTCTTGATTTGGCATGACTGACGCGGAGTGAAAACAAAATAGTTAGATGTCGAATTCAAATAATGGTACACTGGCTGGTTAGACTTAATTATGCCTGTATCCCCTTCGGGGAAGTGCAACAACAAAATGTATTAAGGTAAAAAAAATGAAATAATCCACATTTGGCGAGAAATGTATTTTTTTTTACAAAGTGGCGCTAGGTCTGCAGATAAATGCTCTTAAGAGATTATCGCTAACGAGGTAGAGTATGATATAATATTACCCGGACAAAACTCGATTAAACTCCACGAAGTTAACATGATGTTATTAGGAGGTTATTTATAGTTTAATCTTCCAAGTGAAATGAAATCTACGTAGATATATCTTGGGATGGGAACGCTGTAAACTCAAAGGGTTAAAATTTAATAAGTACATTATACAGGGAGTAAAAAAGTACTGGATTCGTTCAAACCAAACAACTTTCCCAAAGTACAAAAATTTTAAATATTGCCTTCTCAATAAGTACAAAGAAGCTCTCCTCATCTGCAGAATAAAGCAAAATTTTATTTCGAGCTAGAAGAACATTACATTGTGTGGTTTAAAAGAATGCAGTACCTTTTTTTAACACCCTGTATCCCCTGCGGGGCAAGCAGGTCCTCAGACCGATCTATCCCATAAACAAAATTAAAGTTCGGAAAAGTTGTTCAATTTCATGCATGCAGTAGATTCATGTCCAATAGGACATTCTGACTAATAAGTCAGTTTTTTTTTTACATATTTTATTGCTCGCTTAAACCTTGTAAAGATGTTAATTCATTTTATTTCGCGGCTGACTCGAAAAGAGGTAGGTACTTTAATTACACATCATTAGAAGGGAAAGGTAATAAATGATGGGTCCTGTCCTGTGGACCAATTCGGTTAAAATAAGACCTCTCTCTCGGGTATCCGAAGGTTGTTTTTTCACTAGACGGCACGGCAACGGCATGATAATGATACGTCACGATACCGTGGCTCTGTTTTTCTGCCGACACATAACTTCAACCTAGTTCCAATCTGAGTCGAACGAATACAAAACACATGCAGTTTGGCAGGCCGGTGGGAATCAATGCCGTGCCGTTGCCGTGACGATGCCGTGCCGGCAACTGGAAAAGCGTGACATATAATTTCATTGAGTTTCATACATTATCTCTTCCACGACACCGTCGACGATACCTTGCCGTTGCGTTGCCGTGGACGTGCCGTCAAGTGGAAAAACGCTGGAAGGTTTTCTGAGGTCCAAACTCATTTAGGAAACAAAACGCGCGGGTGTCGTGTTTTCATTGTGTCCTTGGCTTAATAATAAACGCGTTATCTTTTCACTACAGCTGTCTAATGGCGGCCATCTTGTTTTTGTTTTGTAAACAAAGGGGAGGTTGTTTTGCTAATGACCTAGGGATGACCTTCCGTATATTTTCAAATTATTTTTGCAAGGAAATTCCAGAGCTGCGATCCATTGAAACTTTTTATAAAAAAATATATTTCGAAGCTTAGGCTCGTATTTATGAAACGATCTCAAGATTGAGAGCAATATTAAGTATGGATTTGACAGGTCGTTTTGTACTGAAATGACATTTCTGATACGAACTCAAACTCGCTGTCACTCTTGAGAGCTGATTATAAATACGGGCCTTAGAGTTAGTTCACATCGGTAAGCAATGCTACGTGTCGCGGCGAGCACTTTTGGGTCAGTTCACATCGAGAAGAAATGCATCTTCAAGCAGCTTTGCGCCACGTTACTTTCCAGTGTGAACGTGAACTTGCCCTTAAACTTAGTAAGGCTGTGTTCAGATGTACGCTGGCTGAACGCGTAATTCATACATTTTTCAAATGCGCGGACTTGCGCATGGCGTGCGCGGGGCTTGCGCGTGGCGTGCGCGGGGCGTGCGCGGGGCGTGCGCGGGGCGTGCGCGGGGCCAATTTGTATAAAACAACCCGCGTTCCAACTAACCCCATTGATATCTATGTTTAGTAATTTCCCGAAACGTGCCAAAACATAATAACTTTGTATTAGGGGCTTGACTTGAATTTACGAAATGAAGTTTTGAAATCAACTCAGAATTACCATAAAATGGAGCAGATATCTTTTCCTGATGTAATTCAATTTAATATTGGACCGAAGAGCATAATATTTACTTTTTGAAGTCCATAATTTAAGTAAAGTAGGGGATTCGGTTCCTTGTTTGTTCTGAGTCGACGGTGACAGTAATCACTGGTGGCTAAGTTTTTAAGCAGTCAGGTGGTTAGCCTGCATTGGCCTTATTGAACTGGGAACAATTTCAGAGTAATAAATTTCTAAATCCAAAGACACATTATCTTTGAAATTACCCTTTAAATTACATACATCATAATTACAAAATCAGTATTCCGAGGGTTTCACTTTATTGCAATTTAGGCGATGGGCTGACAACCTGTCACTACAGCAATATACAGATCTATCTTAAACAACCCTCAAAACTTGTCAGACGTGGCGGAACGACCTTTATTTGGGTCGTTGATGTTCTGCCTACTCCATTAGGGATACAGGCGTGATAGTTATGTATGTATCTAAAAAATATCAGCTGCCTACACGCCTCTCCTTAGGCAAGACATGCATTGGCATCTGTCTGGTGCAACGTAGCTCGTAGCTCGTTAGTACTTTAAGCCATGCTACGGCGTAGAAGCTTCTACGGCGTAAACTTTCTGCTACGAGGTTAGTGTGACTGAGGGTGACATTGCTCCGGTAACCTAATAAACGTATTAATAAAATATTTCTTCACCTTGTTTCTTTGAAAAATAGTTTGAAAATGTATGAAAATAAATGTCTTACATATTCTGCCTACCCCGTGAAGAAAAGGGACGTGATTTTATTAATGAGTTTATATTTATTCATTGCGGATATTATACATGATACATTAGTATTGTTCAGTTAGTAAATTATGATCGCTCGGGCACTTTTACTACATTTTATCTTGTCCCCAAATTACAACTTTTTTCACTATTCCGTTTATCTCATCACACGCTCATGGATATCTATTGATATTATAACAAAGATAAAAGTCAGTGTTTCTCAAAGTGTAGGTTGCGCCGAAGACAAACATTAAGTAATCAGCAACGAAAATAAAAAAAAACCTTTTTAGTATCATTAGTAGCCCAAGTAGTTGTTCGACTCGAAAATCCACTCGCTAAGAAGAAGAAGAAGTAGCCCAACTAACAAATTGACGTTGTCTAATAGTTGGATTAACGTTTCTCATTTCCTAGCTATGTACATAGAGACATACATGTAGTAATGTCTTACGGGGTAGGCAGAACCTCAATAACCTAGTAACAATATTAAGTGTAGTTTCAGATAGAATTGTGTATCTTTCCAGTGACAGGTCGCATAAGTTCAATTCATTTGAACCCTCTGCCTCGAATAGAGTTTTCCATTCTGTACTGTAGTATGCAGAATAAAAATCAAGGAAGAAATGCAGTTGAATCATTATAAAATTTAATTGCTCCCAGCCCAGAGTTATAAAAAAAATTTGGAACAATATCTTATATATTGACACTTACAGTGTTAATGTTTTTAAAACATGTCAATATAAAAACTAAAGTTTTCGCACGAGAGGGATTCGAATCCACGTCCTTCGGCTTCAGTTGGTAGGTTCGCCAAAGTTCGTACCCACGAAATTATTGGTTTCTGATATATTTACAAGTTTGGGAACCATTGAAACAAATTTTAATGGCTTTTCCAAAGTCAAAATCGGATAAAGAATATATTCTTTTTGCATCCTGTAATTAAATTCGTCTCTGCAGACCGTTTGTTTTTTTTTCCATCTTATTGGTTTTATTAAGGGCCTTCCAATTGTTTTTTCTTTGTGAAGTTTTGAGGGATGAGGTTCTTTGAAGTGGTTTTGGGAATGTTATCAGTGTTATTGAAATCATAGAAGGCAGTTTAGGAGAAAAAATTTATCATCGTCATGACTGGATAGCCAACATTTTTACACTTATATTGTAATAAGTACCTTACTAAAATATTGTGGATTGCATTCATCTTCTTAAAATTTATGCGACCTAAAAATTTTAAATTGATTTGAATAGGTTGTCAATGTTTACATGACGTCACGCCTATGCATTTTCATATGAATAACAGTTTTTGTTTTGTCCGTATACTCAAAAAATACTCACATTTCATTAAAAAAAACAGTATATATTTTGAGATTTTTTCAGTAGAATTAGATTATTATTCACAATACCTCTCAGTTTGCACTATGTCTGAAATAACCTGAACCAATTTATATTTAGTTGTCTGAGAAACCCCTCCAATATCTTGAACCAATATGTATTTAATGTTTCTGTCAATAAGTTAAATGAAACCCAGCTGGAGTCTGTACGCCGCTAAATGGCAGAACAAGCAATAATGTTCAAGTTGAATACCCCGCAGTAAAAGGTGGGACCCTAGCAAGGCAATTTCACGCCCTACATAGCATTAGTACGGTGTCCGAGAGCTTGAAACGTTAAAAGGAATTACGCAATCCTTAAAAGACACGAGAATTGAATTACTTGTTTACAAGGTCTAGCGAGACATCATCATCATTCTCGCACCCTTATCATATTTATATTCTTCATCTCTGTCAACCTTAGCTGTCAACCATCTGTCAACCGTCATTTCAAAATTCCACCTTTATAACCCGTCCATCTAAGCCGTCCATTATTAGATTAAGATTACAGCTCATATAAAATGACATGAAACTCAAAAATTACTGGACGGTTTTTAGAAATTCTTTCACCATTAGAAAGCAACGTTCACCTTGAGTAACATCTAGGCTTCTTTTTACCGCGGGAAAATATCTGACGATCACGCCGTAAATGCCGCCATCTTAAGATTTGACAGTTATTGCAGGTATTGCAGTGTCCCCGCGCACATTCGTTTAAAACTTTGTCGTAGGTATTTTAGTAGTTCTCATAAAACTTAAACATTTATATATATATTAAGTGACTCACATCCAAAAAGCTATATACTCTTCACATAAAAAGGCTTTCTAGCTGTAAAATAATTCTAATGTAATGTTTTATCGCGAAACGGAACACATTTCCGTCAATCAGGAGCACTACTCTTTATCATGGTCGACCACTGACCACTGAAATTCATTACCCTTTAGACTTTTGTCAAAAGATTGTTACCTTTTCATGTCCGTATTTTTCATTTTCCCAGGAAAGATGTCCGTAATCATGAACATGTGGTTAAAAGATCGCAGTGCTTTTTCTGCGACGCAAAATTGAAATATAAATCCTTGCTCACACAATTTTGTTTATTTTGCAAACGAAGCGAATGGAGAGGCATTTGTCAAGGAAATGCCTCGAATAGCAACGTCAACCACTAAGCCCCCATTTGCTTCCGGTACATTTTGCTCAAGACCTCACATAAATCTTACAAAATTGTGCTTTGTTTTTGTGCGGTTCATATTTTTGATGAGATTTCAGGAAGGAGCATTTTTTTCTTTTTAATAAACCTTAATGTCTATGTTGTACTGGGAGGTATAAAGAACTTTGGATTCACAGCTGATTCTTTAAGCGGGCACATTGCAAAAATGTTTGATATATTTTTTTTGGTCCAATCAACATCGTCATCACATAACTGATAAATTTTCCTTAAAACTTTGTCCCGAAGTATCTTAAAACATCTAGGAAGGTAGCTGTGATGTATATGCGACAGATGCAATTCCTATAGATTTCAGATTAATTTTATTTTGTTTTCTTTCGGAGTGACATCTTATCTATTACCTACAGATATGAATATGACCTACCCAGATGACACTTTTATATTGAAGATCCAATTTCTTTTACATATTTCGAGAATAAGTTACTATAAAAAAATTTGTTCATTCTGATTAAATGACTGAATGACTGTACAAGCAACATATCACTATACAGCAACTACAATGAACCTCAACAATATTCAGTATCGTAAACGTTGAGTTGATATACCAATTTGTAGTTGTGCTGAAATGATCCAATAACTTTAATTACTTCGCCACATTTACATAACCTAGTCTTCATTTTCATATCGTAGTCAAATCAAATTCTACAGGGTGAATTCAATTTATGTACTTTGAAAGTTTAAAGATTATAAATTTTACTTCTGGAAACAGAAAGAGATCGGTCAACGAAACTGAACAAATTTTACAAAGATAATCTTTCTTAAAAAAAAAGGTTTCACATACTAAATGTCTAATCGTTGTGGTTTTTAAACCTAAATAAAATTCTGTTAAAAATTGGTCATTCATTACCTTCAATAACATCAGGCCTATTAAAAAAGTAGCGTTTTAAAAACTATATGACACCAAGGTTCATCGGGTCGTTCGTCGACTGAAAAAAACCACTCGATGGAAAAAAAAAGTGATTTTACGAACAAATTTCCGTAACCAACCTGTAGTAAACGGAAGTGTACCAAGCTTCCAATATAGCTGAAATGGCGGCGTCCTACTCGTGGAGTATTTAATCGAAAACTCGCACTCTCCCATCAAGAGTTTGATTGAAACTCATCCGAAGGGAAACCGGCAGAAACGGAGGTACAGAACAGGGTAGTAAATATTGCACATTGACATTTGGAACGAGACAGTGACGTTTGCAAGTCGTTGTAAAAGTGCGACTGTGCGACAGAGACGAAATTTAAAGTTGGTAGGGTTTTGTGTAAAGCCCGCCTGAGAGAGCACCACCTCCTTGCTTATTTCTGTCGCTAAGTAGAAGTGTTCGCTCTTCTTTGTTTTGGTTTAAAGGGAAAGGAGATTACTGACACATAGTATCATCCACCTTAGGTCCCCTGGTGTGCAACACACTCTGCTTTTTCACTTCTAATGAGATAGTAGTACGTGTTATAGGCTACGGTGCTGCTTACACCAGGTGGGCCGTATGCTTAGTTGATGCTGTATGAAAACATAAAAAATTGATCAAGCTCTACA
>JARACY010000945.1:0-70571 GCA_029255725.1 Scrobipalpa atriplicella
TGAATCAAGAGCCCAAGGCTCGGACCACTGCAACATGGAGGCGGTTACCAGCAATTTAGGCATAAAAAAAAATTACGGGTTGCACTCCGGGAGTGCCGGCAGAAGCAAAAACTTAACAAATGGCGCTAGTAGGTTTCTAAAGCGCAACTCTGGTCTGACGCGATCGGCTATTTTGCTTGGCCTCTGTTTGATACAATTTGTGTGTGATCAGAGGTCAGGAACTCTGGTCTGTCGATTTGTCGCGAGTTTAATATTTTTTACCCATCCCAAAAGTGCACAACGCCGCTAAAGAAGTTTTCACTTCAATTATGATACATGGGTCTACCTAACCTACCGCCCTATGCAAATTGATTATTGATATCACATTGATATTGTTGCAGCTGTAGAAGGAGGTATTATTTTGAGTGTGATGTAGCTAACTATCACACTGATATAATAACAATTTTAGCGCTGAAAACGCTCTCTCTACATAGGTATACCTAGTCCTTCCAATCCCAACAACCGTTTTACCAAGGCGGTGTGTTAGTGCCCGTGTGTTTACGCCCACGTGGTGGGCATGGGTACTCTCTATTCCTCTTCAATCGCTGATTCTGATGGGGCAGACTGACTGATACGCACGACCAAGTCGTATTTTTGAATCATTCGAACTCTAATGAACGAAAGAGTAACTTTACTTTCACATGCAATTTACATACAATTTACAATGCAAATGTTAGTCTATCTATCTATCGTATGTGATGCGAATTCGATTTGAGTGATTCAAAAATACAGCTCCAGTGTGAAATCAAGCGCAAGACCGACTATGTATTAACGTGTTCACTGTTCATCCGTCTTATTACTTTTCAGTCAATCAGATGATCAGCCTGCAATGTCTAACCCAACCAGAAAAAACAACTCAAGATCGTTGTCCCTTACCGAGAATCAAACCCGGGACCTCAAGATCAAGAGAAAGGCGACATACTGACAAAACTTTAAAGCATCATCTGGCAACCCTTTTTACCACAGAGTAAAAATTAAAAAAGAAAAATAAAGAAACAGTACAGTCACAGTCAGAGCCAGTGGTGCCAAGTGCGGCGACTTATCGCCATTTAGGCTATCTTGAAAGGTGCCGCGGCGACCAAAAATTGGGAATGGCGACTGGTCGCCATTTAGGCTATCTCGAAAAAATATTAGGCGACACTAGGATACTTCAAGATTTAAAGAACTTATGACAGAAAATTTGGAAATTTTCTTAGTGAAACGAAACGCACAACTACGAGTATACCACAGATTAGATAGAGCATCAGTGCCGCTTTTTTTGTTCTGAATTTAGATCATTTCTATATGACACAAAGATGACAGAGACATACATATTTCGTATAACACATTTCTTTCATTGATTGTTTAAGTCGCACGAAAATTTAAGCATTTTTATTTTGTCCGAAAGTTTAGTCATAAGTGTCCTTAAAAAGTATATGTACTTATAAAAACAAGCATTTATTTAAGCCATCCTGTCTTTTTCGGTTTCATGAGGCAAAAAAGTAGCTATTTAGGCTATTTTTCTAATTTTTTGGGCGATTTTAGGCTACTTCACCTTTAAAAAAAATTGGGCGATTTTAGGCTACCTAGAATTCATTTTTCTGCGACTTTACGTCGAAAAGACTTGGCAACACTGGTCAGAGCGGTCAGTTCAGTCGTCAAAATGGCGTTGATGATTATGCCGTTTGTGTCCGTCGCAATTTCGATACTTTACACACCGTTTCTGCTGCTTATATTGTGCGTGATATTCCTAGCTTCGATTGGAAAATCTCTCGGAGTCAGGAGACTCTATGTGAACATACTGCTGAAACTCTTCGAGGTAAGTTCACTTACGTATGTTATAGCAAATTTTTAATATTTATTAGGAATAGGGTCATAAACTGAAATGAAAAAATGTAATTCATACTCTGTTCTTAAATGTTCTCAGCATTGATACGTTAAAACTACAAATCTAAAGCAAAAAAAAATATTTGTCAGGTTAGATCTTCGATTCAGTTTAGAATGTTTGATTTCCGTAACCTCTTCTCTATCATTCGCATTAATTACTTCATATTTAGTTATTTACGTAAAGGATACGCTAAATGACCTTTCACATACGTGAATTTGTTACTGCGCATTTGAATGCTTTATTTTTCAGAATAAACACTCGAAGTCCATGCATTATTGTACTACTCACTATTGTTTTTATTCCCATGTGTTTATATTGGTTCTACATATTCTACTATTTTACCTAATTTACTGAAATAGATAAAAAATAACCCTTATTGTTCCTAACCTCCTCAATTAGGCTTAATGTGTTGTCCCGTGGGAATCTGATATTTTCCAGCCGTAAAAAGTATCCTATATTGCTCAGGGTGAACATAGCTAACTTATGGTAAAATATAGTCAATTCTTAATTATTGTGTAGTCACAGTTCTGCGAATGTCACGTAAATTATTGATAATATAAGGGACAGTCTAATATTGAGACACAGTGGAGTCTAAGGCTCGTATTTATAAAGCTATCTCAAGATTGAGAGCAGTATTGAGTGCAGATTTGACAGGTGATTTTGTACTGGAATGACGTTTCTGATACGAACTCAAACTCGCTGTCACTCTTGAGAGCTGATTATAAATACGGGCCAGGTAAATAAGAGAAAGGTTCAGACTCAAAAAGTAGTCTTACAATCGGTAGAGTAGTTTTTGAGTTTTCTTGCTACAAACATACATACCTACATACAAAAATGTAAATATTTCTTGTTTGTTAGGTTATAATCAGCATAGTTGGTTAATGAAAACATAGAGAGAAGGTACAGCTATTTGCATAGTAGGTACCTATTCCTATTTAAACTATGGACAATAAACTAGGTAAAATAGTAGAATATGTAGAACCAATATAAACACATGGGAATAAAAAACAATAGTGAGTAGTACAATAATGCATGGACTTCGAGTGTTTATTCTGAAAAATAAAGCATTCAAATGCGCAGTAACAAATTCACGTATGTGAAAGGTCATTTAGCGTATCCTTTACGTAAATAACTAAATATGAAGTAATTAATGCGAATGATAGAGAAGAGGTTACGGAAATCAAACATTCTAAACTGAATCGAAGATCTAACCTGACAAATATTTTTTTTTGCTTTAGATTTGTAGTTTTAACGTATCAATGCTGAGAACATTTAAGAACAGAGTATGAATTACATTTTTTCATTTCAGTTTATGACCCCTATTCCTAATAAATATTAAAAATTTGCTATAACATACGTAAGTGAACTTACCTCGAAGAGTTTCAGCAGTATGTTCACATAGAGTCTCCTGACTCCGAGAGATTTTCCAATCGAAGCTAGGAATATCACGCACAATATAAGCAGCAGAAACGGTGTGTAAAGTATCGAAATTGCGACGGACACAAACGGCATAATCATCAACGCCATTTTGACGACTGAACTGACCGCTCTGACCAGTGTTGCCAAGTCTTTTCGACGTAAAGTCGCAGAAAAATGAATTCTAGGTAGCCTAAAATCGCCCAATTTTTTTTAAAGGTGAAGTAGCCTAAAATCGCCCAAAAAATTAGAAAAATAGCCTAAATAGCTACTTTTTTTGCCTCATGAAACCGAAAAAGACAGGATGGCTTAAATAAATGCTTGTTTTTATAAGTACATATACTTTTTAAGGACACTTATGACTAAACTTTCGGACAAAATAAAAATGCTTAAATTTTCGTGCGACTTAAACAATCAATGAAAGAAATGTGTTATACGAAATATGTATGTCTCTGTCATCTTTGTGTCATATAGAAATGATCTAAATTCAGAACAAAAAAGCGGCACTGATGCTCTATCTAATCTGTGGTATACTCGTAGTTGTGCGTTTCGTTTCACTAAGAAAATTTCCAAATTTTCTGTCATAAGTTCTTTAAATCTTGAAGTATCCTAGTGTCGCCTAATATTTTTTCGAGATAGCCTAAATGGCGACCAGTCGCCATTCCCAATTTTTGGTCGCCGCGGCACCTTTCAAGATAGCCTAAATGGCGATAAGTCGCCGCACTTGGCACCACTGGCTCTGACTGTGACTGTACTGTTTCTTTATTTTTCTTTTTTAATTTTTACTCTGTGGTAAAAAGGGTTGCCAGATGATGCTTTAAAGTTTTGTCAGTATGTCGCCTTTCTCTTGATCTTGAGGTCCCGGGTTTGATTCTCGGTAAGGGACAACGATCTTGAGTTGTTTTTTCTGGTTGGGTTAGACATTGCAGGCTGATCATCTGATTGACTGAAAAGTAATAAGACGGATGAACAGTGAACACGTTAATACATAGTCGGTCTTGCGCTTGATTTCACACTGGAGCTGTATTTTTGAATCACTCAAATCGAATTCGCATCACATACGATAGATAGATAGACTAACATTTGCATTGTAAATTGTATGTAAATTGCATGTGAAAGTAAAGTTACTCTTTCGTTCATTAGAGTTCGAATGATTCAAAAATACGACTTGGTCGTGCGTATCAGTCAGTCTGCCCCATCAGAATCAGCGATTGAAGAGGAATAGAGAGTACCCATGCCCACCACGTGGCGTAAACACACGGGCACTAACACACCGCCTTGGTAAAACGGTTGTT
Source organism: Scrobipalpa atriplicella (assembly GCA_029255725.1). Lineage (NCBI taxonomy): Eukaryota > Metazoa > Arthropoda > Insecta > Lepidoptera > Gelechiidae > Scrobipalpa > Scrobipalpa atriplicella. The sequence goes on from JARACY010000945.1 coordinate 4,618, forward strand.
GGGATTGGAAGGACTAGGTATACCTATGTAGAGAGAGCGTTTTCAGCGCTAAAATTGTTATTATATCAGTGTGATAGTTAGCTACATCACACTCAAAATAATACCTCCTTCTACAGCTGCAACAATATCAATGTGATATCAATAATCAATTTGCATAGGGCGGTAGGTTAGGTAGACCCATGTATCATAATTGAAGTGAAAACTTCTTTAGCGGCGTTGTGCACTTTTGGGATGGGTAAAAAATATTAAACTCGCGACAAATCGACAGACCAGAGTTCCTGACCTCTGATCACACACAAATTGTATCAAACAGAGGCCAAGCAAAATAGCCGATCGCGTCAGACCAGAGTTGCGCTTTAGAAACCTACTAGCGCCATTTGTTAAGTTTTTGCTTCTGCCGGCACTCCCGGAGTGCAACCCGTAATTTTTTTTTATGCCTAAATTGCTGGTAACCGCCTCCATGTTGCAGTGGTCCGAGCCTTGGGCTCTTGATTCAGTGGTCTTGGGTTCGATTACCTTGTCACTTTGTAAGATTCTCTCTCCCCAATTTGGTTAAGACAATGCAAGCTGAATCACCTGTGTGTCTGTAAGAAAAAGATTCCGTGCTCCGGAGGGCATGTTGCGCCGTCGGTCCCGGTCATTGTCTTCGAAAGTAGACGTTACACAAACCATTAACCATCTCAGAGGGTTAGTAGCTTCGCTATAAAACAATTTCGTTTATCGACTTGAAAGAAAACACTCGATAAGAATAACCAGCACGATTCACACACATACCAACATTTTTCTAAAGTCTGGCAGCACAGCAAATCCGTGCGTTCAAAAACTATCAACAATTATTTATTCCGTATTCTTATAATAAATTATTTATTAATCGGCATCATTAGAATGTTCTAAGCTTTCAGTTTATTTATTTCTGATAATAATAATACTTTTAAATGAGCTTTGGTCGTGACTTATACTTTTTGTATTAAAAATTATAATAAATCAAAGAACTGGACTTTCCCATTTTTTTTTAAATGATTATTTTGAACGAACCTTGGAATGTGCGCAAGCAAGACAAATATATAACATCAGCATAAGTGTGACAGAGACAGCTATAAATTGATTTGATTGTCAATTATTTTTTACAATTGGCAACCCAGTGTTCAACTTGTGTGCTGTGCAAAAAGGTTGAATATTCGGGTTATTTTGGAATATTTTCATTTTATTCCAAAGAAAATAATCCAAAATGTCTGAACTTCCCTACGGACCCCCCGTGCGAGTATCGCCCCTTATCCGAGTAAGTATTTTACTATATTTTTCCAAACAAAACCGGAGGATCTTCCATTATGTAATAGTCCGTCACAATAAATACTTTTTTGAGATGATTTCCTTTTAATTTCGAGGAAAATAATACGGCTACCTACTCGATATATTTTTAGTTTTGGCTGCCAGTACTCCCGGGTTTATCAGTTTATATTTTTCACATAACATAACCTAACCTCTTTCTTATCAAATTGATGGGTATTTGAACTAAAAACTTACACTACAGCACTACAGGGATGTTAATAAAAGAGGTAGAGACATTTGCCACCCATACAAATGAGTCAGAACTCAGAGATACCGCTCTATGTAGCTGATTTGCAATATTTAAGTACGGCTTTGTACCCCAAGGTTGCCTAGAAGAAATGGCTTTTATATCCTCTTTGATGGCTACCTAAGCAGGTAACCACCAGGTTACCATTCCCATCTACGCATCTGTCTGTTGCAATATTTTTATATTTTGTATGTTATCCTGATTACACACACACACACACGCACATACACACAAAATCACGCCTATATCCCTAATGGGGTAGGCAGAGCAAAAACGACCTAAGGAAGGTCATTCTGCCGCGTCTGACGAGTTTTGAGGCTTCTTACAGATGATTATGTGTATTGCTGTAGTGACAGGTTGTCAGCCCATCGCCTCAATTACAATACACTGAAACCCTCATATCCCTTAGCTGGTTTTTGCAGCATGCCCGGGAGGAGATGCAGCTGGCACATTCTATGTTTTTCTATCTCTCCCAGTCCAGCATGGAAGTAATTATAAGTAGTTATAAGTAAGTATCCTGATTACTGTGTACAATAAAGTATATTTGAATGTTGGTTCTATTCAAATAGTACTTTACCTATTTATTTTATTTTCTAAAAAAACATCTCTTACTGTTCCAGTTTGGCCGTTGGTCTTTCTTAGGGGCTGGTATTATGTATGGAGCATTCCACCAGAGCCGGCTCTCAAAGAAGGAAGCCAAGCTCCGTGAGATTGAAGCCAAGGAGAAGGTCATCCGTGATGAGAAGCTAAAGGCAGAGAAGGCAATTGCTGCTGCTGGTAAATTTACTTTCGTTATTATTTTGTCGCTAGCTTTCTACCTGTGGTTTCACCCACATTAAATCAGTTTTCCTGTGGAAATTAAGGTTTTTCTTAAAAGTAGCCTATGTCATCTTCCAAGACCTAACCTACATGTGTCCCAATCCAACCATCCTAACCATAGCGTTTATAATATGTAGGACTAGCTTTCTTTAATCTGATGGCAAATAAGTTTTCCTGTGGGTGGGAGTAATGTATTTTCCCACAAATTATTTATCCTATGTCACTCTAGGAGAACATAGCTTTCTCACAATATAAGAATTTTTGAAATTGATCTACTAGTTTTTGAGTTTATTCCGTACAAAACAGGATCAATACTAAACCATACTCAACAGCAGTAGGGTATTCTATGGTGGATTATATTTAAAATAGGTTGGATCACAAAATAATTTAAAAGGAAATACATACATACATAAAATCACGCCTTTATCCCTAATGGGGTAAGCAGAGCAAAAACAACCTAAACATAGGTTGTTCCGCCTCGTCTGACAAGTTTCGAAGGCTAATACAGATGATGATTATGTATATTGCTATAGTGACGGGTTGTCAGCCCATCGCCTAAATTGCAATACACTGAAACCCTCGATTCCCTTAGCTGATTTTTACAGCATGCCCGGGAGGAGATGCAGCTGGCACATTCTACGTTTTTCTATCACTCCCAGTCCAGCATGAAAGCAAATAAAGGAAATAAAGTTTTAATTTTGTTGTATTTATATTTTTTTGACATTTGCAATACTAAAACTTTTCTATTTCTTGTTACAGCTGAAATCAAAGCGTTGGAAGAGATGGTTGCGCCGAAGAAATGAACATCAAATGTAAACAAACCTAGTTTTAAGTAAATAGTGAATACTGTCTTTTCAGCCGAATGGCCAAAAATACCACCTTATATGACCTTTTATTGAGCCGGCATCATTCTATGTACATTTGAATCATATTATTTATGCAATATAGGTGATTATTACTTAATTTATGACGTTTGATTTCATTTATAACTATATTATGAGGCCATTAATATTACAAATCAGCTAGTTCGTCTTGTAAAGCATTGCTGCCGATTCTGTTGCAGACACAAACAACTCATTTTAGAAAATTTGAATAAAGAAATTTTGAAGAGACAGAAATACAACAGTTTATTTCTATCAAAGTGACAAATAACGCTTAAAATAAGACGCCACCATCTAGCATGCCATCTTATTTAAGGGGCTACCCTGAGCCAGGTGGCGCCCTCATCAGTCAAAAAATCATTACTCACTGAAAAAGCAATTAATCGAAAATCCGGTAAACCAGATTGAAATAAAAGCAAAGAAGATAATTTAGAACATCATAAAGTTGCAATTCATAGTTCCTGGTAGTAACAGAAGGAAAATTTGCGAAAAACGGCCACTTTTAGCACTTTTGGTATCTGTAACTGCTGTAAACACTGAATCATGAATTTATAGTGCTTAAAACAAACTTCAGTACATATTCTTTAATCTGGTTTACCGGATTTTCGATTCATTGCGTTTTCAGTGAGTATTGATTTTTTAACTGATGAGGGCGCTGGCGGCACCGGGGATCTCCTTAAGTTGATGTACAAAATTAATGGCCCCATACTGTATTTTGTTTATGCAACTCACTACCACTAACATGCCCAACACACACACACATACACTCTTAAATATTGCTCGAAAACGTGCTTTCATGACGAGTCTGATTTGGAATAGTAAATAAAATATGTTTTCCGTGTATATTATATTGTGAATATAGTAAAAATGCAACTTAAATTCATAATCTCTAATACCTTATTTCAAATAGCATTAACTTTAGAAAAAATACTAAGCAGAAAGGGAAAAGACATTTAATGCTTAAAATATTATATTAAAATATTGATTAATAAATAATGAAAGATATTAGCAATGTTATGTGAAATAAAGTATATTAAATTTTTAGGGTTTATTTAAGCACAGAATAACATTTTAAGTATTATTTCTATCTACAACGTGTAACATAAAGGGTATATGCATTGTGAAATGTGTGAATCTACCCATGAAACTGAACAACTTTCCCTAAGAAACATAAGTAAAATACGAAAAAAAAAATTTTACTTCCCATACTAAATGCGCTATCAGCTGATGTATTTTGTATGGAAGGTCAAAATTTATTTTTCGTTTTTCGACCTATGTTCCTTAGGGAAAGTTGTTCAGTTTCATGGGTAGATTCACACAATTCACGATGCATAGACCCTCTCTGTTACACGTTGTATATCAAGTGTAAGGGACAGCGTACCAGAAACGGATACGCTGGGGTTACTCAGTCAATGAAACTGAACAACTTTCACTAGGAAATTCTTTCAGGTTTTTTTTTTTATTTTTACTTTCCCATACAAAGTGACCACCTTGATCGGACAATTTGTATGGAAAAACCTTTTTTTTTTAGTTTCCTGCTGAAAGTTGTTCAGTTTCATTGACTGATCAACCCCTATCAGTTTCTGGTACGCTGTCCCTTACACCCCGTATATCAATACTTAAAACATTTCCTATGATTCGTTACCCCACTGTGCTTAATCTACTGTACTAATGAGTTTAGAATGTTTTCCGATGCACGGCGCGATGCCCCTCCTCGTCGTACTCGCGTTTGGTCACCCACATCTTGCGGAAGGTGTCGAGTGACGCCAGAATCGACCCCCCGATCCAAGTCGAGTATAGACGCTCTTGAGGCGCTGAGATCTGTCGACAAATTGCTAATTAATTATAAAAAAAATAGCTGACCAGCCCCCGTAGCATGCAGCCGCGATAAGGCCGCGGTAGCCGCTTTATCACATCTATCTATCAAATTGTATGGGAGTTTGACAGATATATGCGATATATACGTTATCGCGCGGTGGCATGCTACAGGGGCATATTATACAACGTGTAACGGAAAGGGTAAATGCATCAAGAAAGGTGTGAATCTACCCATGAAACTGAACAACTTTCCCTAAGGAACATAGGTCGAAAAACGAAAACAAAAATTTGACCTTCCATACAAAATGCATCAGCTGACTGCACATATAGTTTTTTTTCGTATTTCGACCTATGTTCCTTAGGGAAAGTTGTTCAGTTTCATGGGTAGATTCACACCTTTCACGATGCATATACCCTTTCTGTTACACGTTGTAGAATATGAAACTGCTCATGAAACTGAACAAATTTCCCAGAGAAACTAAAATATGAGAAAGACGTGAGGGTTTGGAGGGACAAGAACACGAGAGGGCCAGAAGGGATCTGAGGGACAATATTGACAGCAAAAGGGATTTGAGGGACGAGGGACAAGAGGGACTGCAACGGATTAACTTACCCTAATCTTCATATTCTTGGGTCTCCTGATCTCGGCAAGTATACGGGAGACAGGAGGGACGGCGGAAAGAATCGGAGGGACGAGAGAGACAAGAGGGACGACGAAATCGATCAGAGGGACAGAAGGGATGGCGAAAGGGATCGAAAGGACGGCGGAAATGATCGGAGGGACGAGAGGGACAGAAGGGACGACGGAAGAGATAGGAGGGACTGGAGGGACGGTGGAAGTGTTCGGAGAGACGAGTGACACATGAGGGACGGCGGAAATGATCGGAGGGACGAGAGGGACAGAAGGGACGATGGAAGAGATAGGAGGGACTGGAGGGACGTTGGAAGTGTTCGGAGAGACGAGTGACACATGAGGGACGGCGGAAAGGATCGGAGGGACGAGAGGGACAGGAGAGACCACAATGGATTAACCTACCCTGATCTTCATATCCTTAGGTGCCAGTCTTCTGATCTCAGCAAGTAATCTGTCTCCGAACCCTCGGAACAGCGTGGAGCCACCACTCAATACTATATTCTGGTAGAGGACTTTGCGAAGGTCCATGTCTGACTTCTGAATGGCGAACATTAGGACCTCGTGGAGACCTGGAGGAAAATATTGTGTTGACTTAACCCTTTACGGCATACGAGTCCAAATATGACCACAATTTTTTTATCAGTTATTCTCACTCAGTAAAGGTAACTAAACAAAAATAAACTATCAAAAATGGGTGGTCATATTTGGACTCGTATGCGTTAATGGTTTAAAGTCAAGTCTATAAAGAGGGACAGCTTCTTTTTTTTTTTTTTTAGACATTAGTTCAATTTTAAATCACTTATTAATTTTATCACTGACAAAATCGAATTAATTTTATTTATTTGATAAATTTATGATCATGGATAATTAATATTTTGAGATATACTTGGGTTAGGTACTGTTTAGATTATTTTATTTCAATTGTGGTTTATTTAATATTTTATAAAGATTTGCATACCAATGTAATATGTGGTTTGGTTTTAGAGCAAACAAATGATCTTATCTTCCCAAAGACTGTAGGGGGGCGTTTGTGCATTTAACTGTACCAATCCATATCCAATACATATCCAAAAGATATCCATATGAAACTATGGATGGGTACGGATTCGGATTGGATACGGTAAGTGCACAAACGCCCTTAAAGGTTGCTCACTCGAAGAAACTGAACACATAAAACGAACGAAAATTATCTAACCTTAAGTAACATATTACCTTCACATTCTTCGCCGATGAGATCTGGTCTGAACAACACTTCTGGAGCACGGAAACGCGCCGGACCGATCTGTCAACATAAATATACATACATTTTGTAAGTTAAGAAAATATTCGTTTATACAGGGTGTTGATTTAATTGCTTGCCATAGCTTAGGGGGTGTTTCAGTAACGTAAAAGGAGCCCATAGAAAATAAAAAAAACCAAATGAAAAAATGAAAAAAGCAATAATCGGTAGGTATTTATAATGATTCCGAGAGTTGCCGCTGGCCGGCCGGCTATAATTAATCACGCGCAGCGCGAGTCGCTATTGACCAATGAGAGAGACTCGCGCGGGCTCGGTTATAGCCGGAGAGCCGCCTTTGGAATCATAATAAATACTGACTATTAACTTTTTTATTTATAGTTGTTTTTTTTTTTCATGGGCTCCTTTTACGTTACTGAAACACCCCCTAAGCTATGGCACGCAATTAAATCAACACCCTGTATAGATAAAAGTTAGAGTGAACAGAACAGGCATCTTCTGGGTGATCGCTCCATTGTGGGATCTGTCTCTGTCGTCCACAACCTACATTGGAGTTAAACACAAACCCATTTTCATACATACTATCACGCACTAGAGAGATAGCACGCGCGCTTTTAGTACTATTAAATATACTATTAAATGTGACTGGATTGGTCATTGTATTGTGATTGGTGAAATCTCTAAATTAAGTGTAATTTGATTGGTAAATTACTAAATTAAGTGTGATTTGATTGGTAAATTACTAAATTAAGTGTGATTTGATTGGTAAATTACTAAATTAAATGTAATTTCATTAGTATTATAAAATGTAATATTAAATGTGACTGGATTGTTCATTGTGTTGTGATTGGTAATTTTTAAGTTAAGTGTAATTTGATTGGTAAAGTTACCAAATTAAGTGTGATTTGATTGGTAAAGTTACTAAATTAGGTGTAATTTGATTGGTAAATTACTAAATTAAGTGTAATTTGATTGGCAAAATTATTATTATTATTATTGTTCTTGAACAGGCAGGCAGTTGAAACAACTGATAGGTGCCTCTATCCCATTCACTTTTTACTGTTCGTCACTATCACTAATTTTATTGTTCACACAAGTTATTTTTGATTTTAATTAAGTTTAGATGCCACGACACTGTTTTTGATGATTGTCCAGTCTGTTTTACTATAATATGACTTTATATCTTACCTCAAGTTGAGTGCCATCAGGTAGTGTATACTGCGCTCGTTCAGTATCTAAGGCCTCCTCTTTGAGTGGGTTGGGAGAGAGATAGCATGCGCGCTCTTAATACTATTAAATGTGACTGGATTGGTCATTGTATTGTGATTGGTAATTTTGAAGTTAAGTGTAATTTGATTGGTAAAATTACTAATTTATGACTTTATATCTTACCTCAAGTTGAGTGCCATCAGGTAGTGTATACTGCGCTCGTTCAGTATCTAAGGCCTCCTCTTTGAGTGGGTTGGGAGAGAGATAGCATGCGCGCTCTTTGATCGCCTTCACTATCTCTAGTTCTGCTGACGTGCGGAGATTTACGCCTTCCTTGCGGAGGAGTAGTCTACAATTATAAAATACAAAACAATTAAAAAAGTTAAAGCTTTATTAACTTCCATGCTGGACTGGGACTGAGAGTGATAGAAAAACATAGAATGTGCTAGCTGCATCTCCTCCCGGGCAACCTGTAAAAACCAGCTCAGGAATTCGAGGGTTCAGTATTATTATAAATTAGGCGATGGGCTGAAAACTTGTCACTAAAGCAATATACATGTCGGAGATTGATCAAGGCTGAAGCCCAGAATGGAAACTCCTAATGCGCCAACTCACATTTCTAATATAACGGAACGCCAAGAATGGTTCTTGGGCATGCTTGACATGGGTGGCTGACAAATTAAGTGCTATAGCAATACTAGCATTACGGCTTGTGGTGCCATCTATATCGTACCAGAGATATTACTTACGAGGGAGTACGCTTGTCTATGGTATTTAGTCTATGGCTTTGGATTTGATGATGGTTATGTTGGTACGATTGAAGGGCTAGAGAAAATATGGCTGCCGAAAAGGATTGTGTTGATTTTGGGTTTGTGACTTTGGAAATTAAAAAGGGAACAGACAATGCCCACGCCATGTCAATTGTGCCGCGTTCCAAGTATCTACGAGTCGGCCTTGATGGATTAATTGTGAGATCGTCGTATAAACCGTGAGACATCCTGATCAACCGGTTTGCATTGCTCCGGCCACTATGAAGAATACCTACCCTCAACTCAAGAGTACCCCTGACGACCGGGTGCTCCGTCATCAGAAGTGGGGATAAACGCACAAAGGCCCACTGAAAAGGCTGGCAGAAACGGCAACGACATGGCATTCTCTACATGAATGGCAAAATCGGAAACTTATTGGTGCTATGCTAATACACGGAAATGATGACTGTGGCTTGGAGGGACGAGCCCTGGAGGAGCATCTGTTTGGTTTTCAGCTAGTTCATGGTGTGACACGAGTAAATTTCAAGAAACTTTTACCCTGAGGTATGATCGTTCTGTTATTTTTGGATTGACGCGATTTTCGGGTGAGTTTTTATTACTCCATTATGACAAAGGTTTCATTGCTTTTATGTAAAGTTTACTTTGTACTAAGCTAGAATTTCTGGTTGGAATCTGTAAATACTGTGTGTATACGTCGCATTTCTCGTGCTAAAATTACTAAAATCGACAAGTGCATCTTTCATCGTAATTTTCATTCATGTTTTTTTACTGTAAAAAGGCGGGATAAAACGTACGTCTCGTCACTGAGACGAACAGCGCCATCTCGCTTGAGTAGTAGAAACTTTCATCATATTCCCTTCGTTCTTTTTCTAGTGTTGTGCTTGATCAATCGATATGTGAATCGATAATAATTGCGTTCAGTCGACCAGTATGAAATTTAAACAGAATTTATTTTAATCTAGCTGATCGCACTGAGCTTGCACCGAGGAGCGAAGCTGTTAAAATTTGCAACTTATTGAAACCTTCAACCGATTATAAACGTTGTACATGCACACGCAGGCACATTGGACGGCCGGCGAAGTATTGGTACAGTCCACCTTCGCCGCTGTCGGATGAAGCTTCGATTCCGGTATGTCTCTGAACGGGCAGTATAAGTTTTGAACTGGATAAATCTTCGCCGATTGGACGACTCTGAACGTACCCCTGATATTCTGTGTGTCTTTATCGATCTTCCGGGTACATCACTACTAATGTCAAAAATTTCAAAGTGATGGAAAATAGTTGAATTTTGTAAATGCGGTTTTGATGTTTTTTTGATAAGAATTCAATGTTATTTTGTGAAATTATTAATTAGTTATGACGCTAATTAATGTGTGTGATATTTTCCTATGCAATTCAGTGAGATTTTGTGAAAATTATTACAAAGAAACCCGCATTTTGGTAAGTTAAAACTATTGTAACAAAGTTTGTGTTTACAAGGTTTTATCTAGCTTATTATTGGAATTAACTATGCATTTGACATACTCCTTTACGCTCCCGTTATGCCCTATCGTGTACTATGAACAACTGTAAGCAAGTTAAAGCTGATTTTGGTTGAATTAATTCCAAGTTTTTGTGTTCTTTATACATGCTACAAAATCATGTTTCTGTTCATACTTGCTTGTCATTTACTGAAACATTTTAGTGGTCTGACTGTGTACGAAGTGGTGAAATGCTTTGACATGCTATTTTTCATGACATTAAGTGTACCGTGTACCTGACAACAACTTTATTGGTACGAACACGTCTTCTACTCATAGCACACAGAGGGTGAAGAGGGAACATGACAGTCAACTTGTTTGATATGAAGAAATTCTGAACAGGCATTTAAAAGTACTGGCCATGACCGACTAGTCACTGTGCACCAACAAGAACGGAGCTCAACTTCAAAAAGAATACTGCAGCAAAGCACTAAGTGTGACAAACTCAAAACCAAACACTAACGGCTATTACTTACAATGATCTGATCGGTGTTCATACCTACATGGTTGTACTCTTGCATCAATGCAGATAAAGGAGTCTACAAGATACAGCGGGCATTCTCCATAACCAAATATAGTTGGAGAATGATTATTATTACTGAATCATGGTGTTGATATTGAGATTTTTAAATGTGTATCAAGGTGCAGTTAATCCAACTCAAGTTTTTAAAACTTAATTTGTGCAATAATTGGTGTATGCTAAAACTTAATTCCAATTCTGACTCCTTATTTTACTGTCTTTATGCTGCATATTTTCCCTTAACAGATTTTCCCTTAGGTATAGGTACCACTAACATATTAACCATGGAAGTGGAACTTACTTTATGAATCAAGAAATGAGTGACTTACGATTCCCAGTTTGTAAACATTTTTATTATTCTCTGTCTGTGGTTTAATCCAATGGATGAAGATTTAAAGTTAATTGTTGTTAATGCTTTATTTTTACAGTGTATTGAGTAGTCAATATGGGCTTAACTGCATTGGCTATCTTTGCGAGGATGTAAAGATGATGACAGTTGGAGAAGCAGAATATACATTGATGATCATCTCATTCATTATAATGGATGAAGTACATTAGTTACATTACTACAGCTTGATCACGCTTAACAAAATAGATTGCCACGTGACTAGTGAGAGAGGATATAAAGCTGATGACACTTAGAGACTTGGATTGGATTATACATTGATGATGATGAATTGATGACGGTATCATGAGACTCTACATGATTTATTTGATGGAATATTTGATGAGAAACATTAGAATTTGAAGTTGCCTTACCTGTGACTAAACAATAACTTTACGTAAGTATTGATTTTAGTTACGCTGGGCAAATGCCTTCGTAACGTCAGTAGCTTTCTGGAGCAAGAATACGTAATTAGCCATCCTCATATCGCTTTTATGTGCCTTGCGAGGAAAGAGAGCTAGTGATAAATTGGTTTCATGTTTGCCCTTGAGATATAGGGTGTGTTGATGTTTGCCCTTGAGATATAGGGTGGTTTGATGCTGTGTCCCTTGAGACTGCTGTAGTAGTAATATAGGGTGTTATCCCTTGAGACTGCTATAGCAGTAATATAGGGTTCCCTTGAGACTGCTGTAGTAGTAATATAGGGTGTTATCCCTTGAGACTGCTATAGCAGTAATATAGGGTGTTTTGGTGTTTTCCCTTGAGACTGCTGTAGTAGTAATATAGGGTGTTTACCCTTGAGACTGCTATAGCAGTAATATAGGGTTCCCTTGAGACTGCTGTAGTAGTAATATAGGGTGTTTTCCCTTGAGACTGCTATAGCAGTAATATAGGGTGTTTTGGTGTTTTCCCTTGAGACTGCTGTGGCGGTAATATAGGGAGGGTTTGGTTTCCCTTGAGACTGCTGTTGCAGTAATATAGGGAGGGTTTTTTTGATGTTTTTGCTTGAGACTGTTGTTGCAGTAATATAGGAAGGTTGAAAGACCACACGTAGATTCCCAGGATAAGATTGTAACGCATGATGTAATTTGGCTCAATCTCCATACATTTTGGTAGCGATGTTTGGAGTGGAATTTGGCTAAACAAATATCTCGGTCCCACTGTAAGCGTGATTTAAGATCAGGTTGGCCGAGCGGTAAAGCGAATCGCACAACTACGTAAGTGTGTGAACTGCCTAGGGTAGTTCAATTTCAATTTTTATTTTGGTGGCAAGTGGTTGCCTCTTTATAATACAGCCATAGCGGCTAGATTATTTTGTTCACAGGTGCTTCACACGAGGACGTGTGAACTGTCAGAATGGCCGTGTCGGAGATTGATCAAGGCTGAAGCCCAGAATGGAAACTCCTAATGCGCCAACTCACATTTCTAATATAACGGAACGCCAAGAATGGTTCTTGGGCATGCTTGACATGGGTGGCTGACAAATTAAGTGCTATAGCAATACTAGCATTACGGCTTGTGGTGCCATCTATATCGTACCAGAGATATTACTTACGAGGGAGTACGCTTGTCTATGGTATTTAGTCTATGGCTTTGGATTTGATGATGGTTATGTTGGTACGATTGAAGGGCTAGAGAAAATATGGCTGCCGAAAAGGATTGTGTTGATTTTGGGTTTGTGACTTTGGAAATTAAAAAGGGAACAGACAATGCCCACGCCATGTCAATTGTGCCGCGTTCCAAGTATCTACGAGTCGGCCTTGATGGATTAATTGTGAGATCGTCGTATAAACCGTGAGACATCCTGATCAACCGGTTTGCATTGCTCCGGCCACTATGAAGAATACCTACCCTCAACTCAAGAGTACCCCTGACGACCGGGTGCTCCGTCATACAGATATATCTTAAACAACTATCAAAACTTGTCAGACGTGGCGTGGCGGAACGACCATTGTCTGAGTCATTGACGCTCTAACTACCCCATTAGGGATAAAGGCGTGATTTATGTATGTAACTAACCTCAAATATCTGGTGCAGTCCCTGCCAGCCACATCGACCCTCATGATGCTGTGTGCCATCGCGAAACCCTCGTATATCACACCACCCACCCTTACGGGGTAGGCAGAGCGTCAACGATAAATATGTAAATAACGGACTGAATGTGTAAATAACGGACCAAATTCGTAAATAACGGACTGAATATGTAAATAACGGACTAAATGTGTAAATAACTGACAAAATGTGTAAATAACAGACAAAATGTGTAAATAGCGGATTAAATGTGTAAATAACGGACTGAATATGTAAATAAAGGACTAAATGTGTAAATAACGGACTAAATGTGTAAATAACGGACAAAATGTGTAAATAACGGACTGAATATGTAAATAACGGACTAAATGAGTAAATAACCCGTGCCAAGTGCCTGTGCTAAATGTGTAAATAACGGACTAACCTCAAATATCTGGTGCAGTCCCTGCCCGCCACATCCACCCGCATGATGCTGTGCGGCATCGCGAAACCCTCATATATGGGCACCGCGTGCGTCACACCGTCTCCTGAGTCTAGGACCACGCCTGTCGTGCGCCCGGTTGCGTATCTTTTGGAAAATAAAACGAGATTTAATTAATTTCATATAGGGTTTTGCTAATGACGTCCCAACTGAGCTACAGTAGTCCCAATTGAACTACTGTGAGCTACTAAAGTCTCATTTGAGCTACTGTTACAACAGCTCCACATCTGAGGTACTAACTTAAGTTAATAATAATAATAATAGTCCTCCCACCGATTTTCGGTGATGGCGGCCAATCTTCCAGAGATAGGCCAACTGCGCAGGACTAGTTTTTAGTGCCCAAGTGTTCGCGCTACACACAGGTGCACTCTCTATTCCTTCAATCTCTTATTCTGATGGGACAGATTGACTGACACGACCAGAGAGAAATCAGGCGCAGGACCGACTATTTACATGCCCATCCGACAGCATGGATCATCTTACTTTTCGGACAATCAGTTGATCAGCCTGCAATGCCCTAACCAAACTAGAAACAACAACACAAAGTCATTGTCCCCCGCCGGGAATCGAACCCGGGACCTCCGGGTCGTGAGCCCATGGCTCAGACCGCTAGACCACGGAGGCAGTTAAGTTAAGTTATAGACTAGATGACAATAGATGGCGTTACTCACAAACTAAGTACAGCCTGCATGGATAAGAACAGTGCTGGTACGTTGAAAGTCTCGAAGAACACTTCAGCGGTCTTCTCTCTATTGCGTCGAGCGTTAAGAGGTGCTTCCGTTAGTAGTACCGGGTGCTCCTCTGAGAATGTTGACAGTTGGTCCTGTGAATAGGAAGTTACATTTTGAGTCTGTACCTTTCTCTTGAAGGAGAAAGTTATCTTAAGACTCCACGTGTCTCAATATTAGACTCTCCCTTATATAATTTCAGCACAGGCCTATGCTGAAAAGCAAGCTGACAGGAAGGAAGAAAAGAATAAGAATTAGTTATCAACGAAATTTATTTATATTTAATTTGTTAATGAATTGTTTATTTCTAATTGCATGTAATAATAAATGCATTATCAAATGTAAATGAAATTGTAATTTAAATGTCAGAAAATAAAGGCTTTTATTATTATTATATAATTTATCAATAATTTACGTGACATTCGCAGAATTGTGACTACACAAAAGCCATTAATTAAGAATTGAATTGAAAGATAAATTTATTCATGAGAACTTATTGTGTAATGCCAGGTTTAATAGCATTACCACATATTGCCAATAATATTTTGCCGCCCATGAATAGATCTTTTTTCACAACTTAAAATGAAATAAATTTCAGAAACAGCATTACTCATAATGTTTTTAACGATCTGCTGTTCTGAGATTTGAATCTCCACGAAGTTGCAAAGAAAATGCAGTTTAAGGGCTGCAAAACATGTTGGAGATATCGAAAACTCAATGTTAAAAAACCAACTTTAGATATTTTATCTAACAACCATCGGTATTTCTTTTTATTTTACACCCAGTATGTAAGCTTACCTTGCTGTAGATATAATTCCACACTTTCTCCATATCGTTCCAGTCTGTAACGGTGCCGTGTTCCATCGGATACTTGATGCTGAGCAGCCCCCGGTGCTCCTCTGCACGAGGACCTACAAACAGCTCGCCCTCCAAAGCACCGGCCATCACACGGACATGTTTTGGTCGGCCAATGCTGGGATACAGATTGAAATTAAGCCTTTTTTATACAGATTGTTCCTGTAAAGAAATTTCTACCAGCTGTCCTCTAGTCAATTCAATTTCAATTCAATTATTTGATTATTTAGCTTTTGGTCCTCTAGTCATATTCATATCCCATAAAAAATTTAGTTACCCGTTAATATTTGGTATGTTGCATTACCTGTTATATGAGATCTTGCCCCCATAAGTATAACATACTCTGATTATACCTACAGTTTGAGCATAATATTACTAAGATATGATATAAAAAGTATTTAAAAAAAACATCATTGTACTTACAAACATACATACATAAAATCACGCCTGTATCCCTAATGGGGTAGGCAGAGCAAAAACGACCTAAACATAGGTTGTTCCGCCACGTCTGACAAGTTTCGAAGGCTAATACAGATGATGATTATGTATATTGCTATAGTGACGGGTTGTCAGCCCATCGCCTAAATTGCAATACACTGAAACCCTCGATTCCCTTAGCTGATTTTTACAGCATGCACGGGAGGAGATGCAGCTGGCACATTCTACGTTTTTCTATCACTCCCAGTCCAGCATGGAAGCAATCACTCCCAGTCCAGCATGGGAACTTACTAGTTGGGAAATCGGCATTTTGGTATCTGGTCGCCAGCAAAGCCAGCTTTGATCACTCCCGAGCCCTAGAAACGAAATATTAGCTAATTTACATAAAAATACGGAAAAGCATTGACATTACACCAACATAAAAAAACTTGACTCATTTGAACAAAATATGTAATGACCAAGTCCTTCTTCTTAGCGAGTGGATTTTCGAGTCGAAAAACCAAGTCCTACAACTTAATATGAAGAGGATATATTCAAAATACGATTGATATTTAACTGATAAATTCGAAAAACATAGCATTCTGTGAATAAATTGCGCAAAAATCTAGGAGTGCCATCACACGAAGTTTTTTTAATTATTCAATAAAAATACAGTATACTTACGTTATCTATAACAACAGGTTGGTTGACTATAACATCATTAAGTTCCATGTTTATTAATTTCAGCGATAAGCTGATGATTTCTATAAAATTTCGCCGATTTTCTAAAACAAATCCATGTAATTTCAACTTCTCGCAAATGACGTAAACGTAAATGACATTAGAATATGTGTTGCCATTTTAATAAAAATATGAGTCATCGAATGAAACACAATCGATCGACTCGATATGTATTGGTTCAAGATTGAATGGATGGCTTGGAGTTGTGGAGTGTGATGTGGAAGAATAATCGTATGGTCTTTGTCAACCTTTACTTCCACGAAAAAAAAACTGTCTAACTGTCAAACCACAGATTACCTAGTATATATGTCCTACGTCAAACTGAATTTTCCTTCGTTACGTTAAAAAACACGATTTTCTTACGATAATATTGTAATAAATGTGTATTCCTGTAAATGTATAAATAATATTATGCTGGGCATAATCTAACTTCAGTTTGTAAAAACTTTTCATACTAAAAACAGTGAGATTCCAATAAGAAATTCAACCTAACTAATACCGTAACAAAATGCATAATTTGTTTTGTATATTAATGTAAATATGTACTCCCACGGTTCATAGTTCAATTTTTCACACGTGATTAGTGAGCTTACAAGTAATTATCGTCATGAAGTGTGTAAATTAACCGCTGTTTATACAACAATTTAGTGTCAAAAATTCTTCAATTCTACCTGTGGAAAGACTACAAAAATGGGCCAAAATGGGAGTGCAATGCCAGGTAAGTGGCTTTAATTTTTATTCTAAACATATCTCTGGCGGTTCTAACAAGTCTAATTGGAAAACCGAATATAGACCCATTAACTTGTACCTACTCTGATGCTATCTATGATTTATTATCATTACTTATATCAAATCAATGTACCTTACCTACTAGTAATGTAAAATGGTCGTTTAAAAGTTAATAATACAGGCTATCTTGTGTTTTATGTATTATTTTTGTTATTGTAATACATAGGGACATCTTATTATATTAGGCAGCTTCTCATGTCGTGAAAAAGGTTATACTTTGCATATTTTTACAAAGACTTTTTTATTTATAAACACATAGTAATTTTCATCCATTTTGTGAGATTGTAATATTGAAACTGAATAAATCATCCAAAAACATGTATAAAAATTAATAATTGCTTTAAAGGGTATATGCATTGAGAAATATATGAATCTACCCATGCAACTGAACAACTTTTCCTAAGAAACTTAAGTCGAAAAGCGAAAAAAGAATTGTGACTTTAATACAAAATGCATTAGCTGGTAGTGTATTTAGTATGGGAAGTAAATTTTTACGTGAGAACTATGTTTTTTTTGTACTGTAGAGGTTCCATCACAGTACATACTTCGAAGCACAGTACATACTTGTGCCCTTGTGCCCCCCCCCCCCCCCCCCCCCCAAGACATACTTGTACCCCCCCCCCCCCAGAAAAAAAAAACCTGGATCCACCCTTGCATTGGAATCTAAAAGCCAACAACTAGACCCTTTTTACTTGGAACCCACATTTTAACACAATATTCTTCTGACTTCAATTGAAATACAATTTTCAATGTTTTCTTACTGTCATATACATGAATGTTGTTGTGATGTGGTTATGCGTAGGTACTTGTTTCTCTTGTTGACTGAACAAGATCAACTAAGTTGTGGGTAGTTTTGATTTGTCACATTATGTCGTGATATCTAGCTCAATAAACATGCAATTACCGAATTTCGTGTTTTAATGTGAATTGGCTACTTTCCAACTAGTCAAATCAGCTACTTTTTATGAAATGTCAAAAACGATTTTTTGTATGAAAATAGTAAATTATGACGTCACATTTTAGTTAATATTGACTAATCAAATCAATAACTTATATACTTTTAATTCGATTATTAAAATCTAAATGTGCATTTGTTTTTTAATGATGAATGAAATCCACAATATTTTTAGCCATTAGTTTTAAGTATAAACGTTTTGAATTTTTTATGCTACCCAGTCAAGTACCCAATTATGGACATATTACTTGGGTAAGTACATACTTGGGTCACACCCATGGTATGCCAAAAATATACACACAAAATTCAAAATTTAAAAGAAGAAGCAAACCACGACCTAACTTAACATTTGCGGAATATATTCAGTAAAAATTACGGAGTACTGACTTATAATAAAGAATGAGTACCCTGCCCCAAAAGGTTTTTTAGAATAAAATAAATAAATAGATCTTTATTTCAGGCTTCTACGGGGCCCATATGAAAAAACAAATTAAGTATCACATGTCAAAGAATAAATTAGATAAAATTTTATTAAGATTAAAAGAACATGTCAATATATAATTATAATATAATAATTAATTATAATTTTTAGACCTCAGTTTGCAAATTTTTTTATTATATTTATTTTTTA
The DNA here is from genome assembly GCA_029255725.1 of Scrobipalpa atriplicella. NCBI lineage: Eukaryota > Metazoa > Arthropoda > Insecta > Lepidoptera > Gelechiidae > Scrobipalpa > Scrobipalpa atriplicella. Next base: position 23,615 of record JARACY010000945.1, read on the forward strand.
GGTATTGAGAAAATAAGTAAACCTTACCTGTAAAGTTTGGCTTTCTTATTTGCACATACATACATATATTATTATTTATTATTAACAGCCCGAGGTGTCCCACTGCAGGGCAAAGGCCTCAAAGATTCTTCCATTCCTCCCTGTTTTGAGCTTCCTCTAACCAGTTTTGGGCCTATGCATCTAGCTCGTCTCGCCATCTTTTTCTGAGACGACCTCGTGCCCGTCTCGCGTTACATATAATCACGCCTTTATCCCTAATGAGGTAGGCAGAGCGTAAACGACCTACACAAAGGTAACCGCCCCCTCTGACAAAGTTTGAGGGTTATTCCAGATGGATCTGTATATCGCTATAGTGACAGGTTGTCAGCCCATCGCCTAAATTACAATACTGCGAAACCCTCATATCCCTTAGCTGATTTTTACAGCATGCTCGGGAGGAGATGCAGCTGGCACTTTCTATGTTTTTCAATCACTCCCAGTCCAGCATGGAAGCACATATATTTTTTATGATTGTGAAATGTTATTATTTACTGAGTATAATTGCCGCAACTTTTGCGATATTTCTGATTCAGTGCCCTTTGGGATCCTACTGGAGCTCGAACTCCGGGCGTTGTCTTAGGAGGATTATATCAGTGAGAAGCTCTCGTTATCTATACTCTAAGGTGAGAAGACTAAACGTATCTAACTACACTCCTACTGAAAAACTATCGTGAGAAAAATCATATGGTCGCCTACCTACGGCGAACATTTAGGCAGGACCTCTTTACAATCAGCTGATCGTAAAATGAAATAACAATGGTCCTTTGAATTGTCCAACGCATACATATACGCGATATTAGTCTTTAAAGCTTCTGGTCGAAGTCGCAATTCGCCGAAACGCGCGATGTCCATTTTGCATTCAACATCTCTGCACGTGCGTATTTGGTAAAAAAAATAAAAGAATGACAGGTAACTTGCACAACAGCTGATCGTCAGCTGTTCGCAATGCATAGAGACAAAAAAGAATAAGAGAGTATAGAAATTAAGGGGGGTTCTGTACTATCATGTACTATGCACAAAATGCGTAACGTTCTGCGTGGTCCAGCATTCTAAGCCTCGGAGAATATCGACGAATACTTTCGAGTTGCTTTTTTAGGTAGTTGACAAATATCAACTTTGTGTTCCCCCTGGGAATCGAACCTAGGAACTCCAGATCGTGAGTCCATAGCTCAGACCAACTAGACCACGGAGGCAGCAATGCAATCATCAAAATCCTCTCTTTTACAAGAGAAGCAGTTGGTTCATTCTATGTTTTTATCGCTCCCAGATCAACACGAAATAATAGTATTAAGATATTAGAACCAAGGATCCCTAAAATTTAAGAAACTGCATCTCAAAATCAACAAACCAACAAAAACATATAAAAATCGACCTTGCTGCTTATACTTTAAGACTTATAATGTCTTACAAGCATGCTAGGTAGGGAATTCAAATATTTGAACGAAAATGTTTTGGCAAGGCTCTGTGCAAAGAACCATCTCAGAGGTAAAGAACCCTGCTGTCCATTGTCATGGTAACCGCAAAATCAGGTCTTATCATTTATCATGGGAGACACTTTGAATAACTACATACATACATAAATCACGCCTTTATCCCTAATGGGGTAGGCAGAGCGACAACGACCCAAACAAAGGTCGTTCCGCCACGTCTGACAAGTTTTGAGGGTTGTTTAAGATAGATCTGTACACTGCTGTAGTGACAGGTTATACTGAAACCCTCGAATCCCTTAGCTGGTTTTTACAGCATGCCCGGGAGGAGATGCAGCTGGCACATTCTTTGTTTTTCTATCGCTCCCAGTCTAGCATGGAAGTAATACTATACTAATACATAAGTAATAGGCACGAAATGTGTTCTATATGGATAGAGTTAGTATAGTGCTTTAGCTAAAAACCCTGACGTCAGGTTAAATTTCGCTAAGTTAGTATCCAGAGATCGTGAGTTCGATGCCCAAGGTGGAACACAAAGTTGATATTTGTCAATTTATCACTTTGTGAGAATTTCTCTAGTTTGGTTAGTACAATGCGCGCTGAATCGCCTGATTGTCTGTAAAGATTCCGTACTTTGAAGAGCTCCGTCGGTCCTGGTCGCTGTCTTTGATATGACACAAACCATGTCAGATGCCTATTACTGTTTCTTGTTTGTTGGCGGTTTAAAATCTCTGACACCAGGGTTTATTGGGTTGTAAGTTCGAAAAACCCGGGAAAACTCATTAAATTAAATGGTTATTTATAATTACTCTGTAATTTTTGGCCAATTCTATCTGAAATGCCTTTTGATCATGCCACCTGTTCTGATCTGCGCAAGCCACGCATCACGCTATCCTTATCTAGGTTCTCAGTAAAGGGAGATGAGAATCAGTAATTTGAATGCATTTATCTCTAGTTACCTGGCTTAACTTAGACGATCGAACTACTCAGCTGCAAGTAGCAACATTCATCCACATAATTTCTCATGATTCCTTTGTTCTTAATCAGTAATTAATAACGCTTTATTTTATTGGCATTAAAGGTCATATTCGCTTGCTCATCTTGAAATGTCCCATACAGTTAGCTAAAGCAGCTGTGCCACAGCTGTTTTCGAAAAAAAAATCTACCTGTACCTGGATATAACGAATTTGAGACCTTATTTTGAAGGGGAAAAGGTTGTATTTGCTTTATAAGACATTTAGTCATAGAAGAGTTTTTCGAAAACTTATTACTTTGATCGGAAGCTGCTTCGAGCAGCTTTGGGACGGGTTCTAGGTTCGATTTCTGACTGAACAAAAATAATTTATTCAAGACAAGATAGATTTTTGGGCCTCAGTTTCATCCGAGGCAGGATGAGCATTCCTGTGGGAATCAGATATTTTCCTGAGGTAAAAAGTAGCCATCTACTCAAGGTAAACGTAGCTTTCCAATGGTAAAAGAATTTTGTAAATCGGTACAGTAGTTTGGTTATTATGTCAGGCAAAACCTTATTAATAAATTATTAGCCCATCGACTAAATTCGAATTTCTTTATTGGCTTTACAGCATGCCCGGGAGGAGAAGCAGCTGACACATTCTATGTTTTTGTATCGCTCCCAGCAAGTCAGGATGATTTCTAACCACGTATAATTTCACACTGGATTTCTTCGCCTAACAAAAAAAAATGCTATATTTATTACAGTAATAAACGATTCTTTCTGATGAAACCAAAGCGCCGTTTACTAGACTAAACTGTCTACCTACCCCGTAAGGTATACAGGCGTGAAAGTACAAACTCGACCTAAATTAAGAAACAAAGACGGGCAGCCGTTCAAATGTGCAAATGCTGCAAGGACGGTCGACGTCATGTGTGTGTGTACTTTATAAGAAAAAACATACGAAATACTCCAATCAACTAAAATATTCACCGTGACATAATCCCTACATCGCTAAAATTTTGCACGGTGATAAAGTAACAGAATGATGGGTGTGCAATAATGCAAAAGTCGTCGATATTTACGCTTTTGTTTATTTCTTCCACGCGTGATTAGGTGTCATAGAAAAACTTAGAATGTTCCAACTGCCTCTTTTCCCGGGCATAGGTAGGTAGGTACTAGAACAGGCATACGGGAGTACGTAGCAATTTGGGTGATGGGCTGACAACCTATTCACTAAAGAAATATACAGTTCTTTGCGAAATGAACCTCAAAACTTGTCAGACGTGGCGAAAACGCCTTTTTATGATGAGTTCGTTGGTTGACGCTCTGCTAACCCTTAAAGTACACGGGCGTGACTTTATTTGGATAAGTGTCTAGCTTTTGTTTCTTTATAATCTGTTTAGTACAATTTATCGCTCGCTTTGTCAAATTCAATGAACTGAGTACCTAATTTTGTCAGGGTCCTTCATACAAAACTCCTTATTGACTGGAGCATGTGTGTGTACTTATAAGAAAAAAAAAACGCAAAAGAAACCGACCATCTGCGCAGTCGCAGGGGCACGCGACGGCGCGTGGCGGCCGACCAATGGGAGCGCAGGCTGTTGTGTTCGAATTTTGAAATTATTCGCTTTTGAGACGGTTGTGCGAGCTTATTGAAGTTTCCGAGTATTTTATAGAATTTCTAGAGGTGCCTGAAGCGATTCGTACTCAGGTAGGTTACCATCCTTATAGCCTAGTTGGCAGTACTTGGCAGTGTATCTGCCTGCGACGCAGAGGGTCCAGGGTTCAATTCCCGGCCGGGGCAGAAATTTGAATGATGGATTTAAATGTCTGTTTCTAGGTCTGGGTGTTCTTTGTGGTTGTTTCAGTGTATGTCCATGGCACCCCGATACAGGGAATCCTAGTGCGGGCTATGAGTGTGTAATCACGTTTTTTTTTACCTCTGGAAAATATAGGGTGAGAAATTCATTCTTTAAGGATCTGCAACTACCATCAGGAGCCAACCCTGAATAGGGCGATCGGACCTTTATCAACCACGTGGGCCCAGTACGGATTGGTTGACTTCTCACACAACCTTTAATTTTCTTCGTAAGTAGGTGTGTGCAGGTTTCCTCACGATGTTTTCCTTCACCGTAAAAGCGTCGAATAAACGTACATATAAAATTCGAAAACCGAAAAACACATTGGTACGTGGTGGGATTCGAACCACGACCCCCTGGACAGGAGGCAGCGGCCCTATCCACTACACCATCCGGGCTTTATTAATTGCAGAATATAACATCAATTTCCAAGTGAATTTTAAACGAACTGTCAATTGGCTACTTTCCAACTAGTCAAATCAGCAACTTTTTATGAAATGACAAAAACGCTTTTTCGTATGAAAATAGTGAGTTATGACGTCACATTTTAGTAAATATTGACTACTCAAATCAATAACTTATATACTTTTAACTCGATTGTTAAAATCGAAATGTGCATTTTTTTTAAATGATGAATGAAATCCACAATATTTTTAGCCATCAGTTTTAAGTATAAACGTTTTGAATTTTTTAAGCTACCCAGTCAAGTACCCAATTATATTGACTGCACAATGGCCCTTGTTCTTTGCTTCCATCAGTGGTCTTAGACCCACATTCCTATAAGGTCACCACGCACTTGTCTCGCCACCTGGCCACCCCACTTGTTGCTATCCAATTGGGTACTTGACTGGGTAGCTTAAAAAATTCAAAACGTTTATACTTAAAACTAATGGCTAAAAATATTGTGGATTTCATTCATCATTAAAAAAATACACATTTAGATTTTAATAATCGAATTAAAAGTATATAAGTTATTGATTAGATTAGTCAATATTTACTAAAATGTGACGTCATAATTTACAATTTTAATACAAAAAAGCGTTTTTGACATTTCATAAAAAGTTGCTGATTTGACTAGTTGGAAAGTAGCCAATTAATATACTGGGTGTAAGGGACAGCGTACCAGAAACTGATAGGGGTTGCTCAGTCAGCGAAACTGATCAACTTTCACCAGAAAAATCTTTCAGGAAATATAAAGACTTTCCCATACAACGTGACCACCTCGATCAGACAATTTGTACCTATGGGAAAGCCAAATATTTATGCATGGGCATGCTGTAAAAACCAGCTAAGGGATTCGAGGGTTTTAATGTATTGCAATTTAGGCGATGGGTTGACAACCTGTCACTATAGCAATACACATGACCATCTGAAATAACCCTCAAAACTTGTCAGACGTGGCGGAATGACCTTTCGGTCGTTTTCGCTCTGCCTACCCCATTAGGGATAAAGGCGTGATTTTATGTATGTATGTAAGTATGGATAGCTAACCCGGCGCAAATTAAAAAAAAACAACAGCTTGAAAGCCTTTGTCCTGACCAGACATATGCCATAGAAAGGTGAGCAAATTTTTTACAGCACATTTAATTGATAGTTTGAAAGTTCACGTTAGAAAGGGCAGGAAAGGTGCGTACGCGTGCCGCCATGTTTTTTTTTTAAAAGCGTTCATCCGTAGAGCTAACGCCACTTTCTTTTGAAAAGCAGTGAATAATCATGCACTGAGCTTTGACCCTCTGCATCGCTTCAGCACATATGTAGCAGTATGTTGGCACTAAATCTATATTAATATTATAAAGAGGAAAGCCAGGACAACGGTTTAACGTGCCCTTCGAAGCACTAAGTCTTTGTGAAAAAAATTCATTACTCGCAATAGAAATTTGTCCAATAATATAAAGTAAATTACATTTATTAGGTCATCACAATAATACAAATACATGTCAACACTATTATCTAAATTACCTTAATTTAAATTAAAGTTAGTCAAAAAGACCGCCTCGGAGCATACCCGGCTCAAATGTCCCCATCACGCCGGCCGCGTTGCCGCGTTGTATGGCCAGCGAGATGTGCTGAACCAGGTATGATCCGGAGCGGGGGTCACATCCACGATCCCGCAGTCGTCGCCCTAGTTGTTTATATAGGAATAATAAATTAAAGCGCAAATAGTACCTTGAACTAGTTAACCTCCTCAATCAATACTACACCTACTATTGATATTTCTAACAAAGAGAAAACTGTTTTAGCATGTAAGTAATTTTTATAGTAACTGTAAGGTACTCATCATCAGCTCTTCTAAGAATAATTTTAAAAGAAAAATGTTTTAATTTATGATCCTTTTATTGTCGCGCTAACTCTGCGGGTGAATGCTCATAAGCATGTGTATGGAAAACGCGTGTGTTCAGTTTATTATTACAGTAACGATTATAAGTATAACATAACTGTACATCTGTTATATCTGTTTGTCGCAAACAATAGACAAGATGGTCTTTGGGGCTGCTTCCGGAGTTTCTAATTTGGAAATATTGTTTTTTTTTTTTAGAATACCGGGTGTAAGGGACAGCGTACCAGAGACTGATAAGTTTTTATACCGGGTGTAGGGGACAGCGTACCGCAAACTGATAGGGGTTGCTCAGTCAACAAAGACAACTTTCATCAGGAAATTATTTAGGGATTTGAATTTTTTTGAGTTTGAAAAGCTTCTATTTTCCATTTCCTGAAAAAAGATCCTAGTGAAAGTTGTTCAGTTTCGTTGACTGAGCAACCCCTATCAGTTTCTGGTACGCTGTCCCTTACACCCGGTATAACAAGCTCTATAGTGTGTGGATAGAGCCGTTGCGCTTTGCCTTCTGTGCAGGAGGTCGTGGTTCAAATAAATCCCACCACGTATCAAGTGTTTTTTTTCGGTATCCGGATTTCATATTTACCGTCCGGAAAGCACCCTTACAGCTTTCGTAGCAATTTCTTCCAGGCAATATTAGGGGGTGATCGCCAGCCAAGTCAATGACCCCCAACAGCAACTGTTGACATTTCTCAAAGTTTAATCTTGCAGATGTGGAAATGAGAGCGTAAAAAAAACGCGCAGCACGCGCAGGCTCCGCGCGCAAGGTGCGCGTCGCATCTGTCAATTGGCAATGTGTGCGCGTTGCTAAGGGTATTTGCGAGAGTTGCGGGGTAGGCAGAGTATCTAAGGTTATTTTCTCTTGTCACCGATTTTCTTATTTAAAAAGGCTCATCAACAATGTGTGCTGAAAGCAGTGCTTGCAACGGGGTAGGCAGGTCGTATATGGCCTTTTTCTTTAAGAGTGAGCTGATATAGCTTCCATGCTGGACTGGGAGCATTAGAAAAACATAGAATGTGCCAGCTGCATGCGTGCTGTAAAAACCAGCTAAGGGATTCGATGGTTTCAGTTTATTGTAATTTAGGCGATGGGCTGACAACCTGTCACTACTGTTATATACAGATACATCTGAAATAACTGTCAAAACTTGTCGAACGTGGTGGAACGACCTTTTTTCAGGTCGTCGTTGACACTGCCTACCCCATTAGGAATAAAGGCGTGATTTTATGTATGTACGCTAGCAATTTTTAAAGCAAAATACTCAGTATTGAAATTCATTATAATTTCAGAGTATACAAAGGAATTGTTTTTGTCCAAAATTAGATATCTTTGTCCCTTTTCGAATATGAGTCAATGTTGGTTCATCATTTTAATAGTAATCGAAACAATGGTCTTTATTTCTGACACAAGGCAAAAATTCCATATTTTGATGATGGGATTCGAGGATATCAGCACAGTATAATTCAATAGTCTGACGTGACTCATATAATTATACTTGGATGTCAGTTTACAGATGCAGCTGGCACATTCTATGTTTTTCTTTCACTTCCATTCAAGCATGGAAGGTATGTACAGGATGACATAATTAAACTTGTCAGTGTTAATCTTGAACCTTTAGTTAATTTGACCAGTTAGTTAATTAACTAATTGAAGCTGGTGTCAGGAGAGAGGTCAAATGCTTCCTTTTCAATCTTAATATATGGGGAGAGAGGATATCTTGATATAAAAAAAAAAAAAACTTGTAGGCAGTATTTTTACTTTAAATAAAATAAGTCACGGGATTAAACTGTTGTTACAAAGTTTGGTTAAGTTTGGTCATCATCTTCCTAGCCTTTTTCTCGTATCTCTCGGGGTCGGCTACCTAATCTAGGTGATTGAACGAGGGTACTGGCTTTTACACAGAGCGACTGCCATCTGACCTTCGCAACCCAGAAGGGAAACCAGACCCAATCCTAGATTAGGTTACACACAACCTTTGAATTTCTTCGTAGGTGTGTGCAGGTTTCCTCACGATGTTTTCCTTCACCGTAAAAGCGCCGAATAAAAGTACATATGAAATTCGAAAACCGCGAAAAACACAGTTTGGTTAAGTTTGGTCTTACCTTGAATAAAAGCGAAACTACGTTTGTGACGTAGATCAGTAATAATTAAATGCGTTTGTATGGAATTTCGCCACTCCGGGAGACTCTTCATCATCATCATCATCAGCTCATATACGTCCCCAATGAGAGACACGAGCGCACCTTAGTCGACTACGTGGGAGACTCTTAGGGACTCATTAAACATTTTGGTAATGTAGTATAGATTGATAATGTACATTACTTAATAATTAAATAATTAACTCATAATAAGATGATTCGTTCTCGTTTCTTTAAAAAGTAATTTGTTAAACATAAATTACTAATTACTTCCATGCTGGACTGGGAGCGATAGAAAAACATAGAATGTGCCAGCTGCATCTCCTCCCGTGCATGCTGTAAAAACCAGCTAAGGGATTCGAGGGTTTCAGTGTATTGCAATTTAGGCGATGGGCTGACAACCTGTAACTATAGCAATATACAGATCAATCTGGAATTACCCTCAAAACTTGTCAGACGTGGCGGAACGACCTTTGTTTAGGTCGTTTACGCTCTGCCTACCCCATTAGGGATAAAGGCGTGATTATATGTATGTATGTATGTATGTATTTTTTAATGGATCGGAGAATAGGGTTAGGGAATAGAATCTTTTTCTTCATCATCATCTTGTTGTGTAGATTTCTGATCAACCCTGGTGTCAGAGTTTTTAAACCCAGAATAATACAGGGTGTAAAAAAAATAGCTGACCATATTTTGGGGTGTGATTCTACCCATGAAACTGAACAACTTTCCCCAAGGAACATAGGTCGAAATATGAAAAAAAATTGCTCCTCCCATACAAATTCAAATACGATTTATCTAATTTGTAGTATGGTTATGTATTAACGGGTGTGTGGGAAAATATATACGTTTTGACATTTTAAATAATTCCAAATAGCATTCATCATTATCTGAACATATCTTATCAATTTATCTTTGACCTACTCCAGATCTTTATTTGGTATATTCAGAATAATGATAACTTAAACAATAACGATTCAAATCACTATTAAGAAAGAACTCTAATTTTTACACTTAAAATCACGCCTATATCCCTTTCCTGGGTCTCACAGGGTAGGCAGGCAGAGTGTAAACAGTTATACATTCATACATACATACATAAAATCACGCCTGTATCCCTAATGGGGTAGGCAGAGCAAAAACTACCTAAACATAGGTCGTTCCGCCACGTCTGACTAGTTTTGAGGGTTGAATAAGATAGATCTGTATATTGCTGTAGCAACAGGTTGTCAGCCCATCGCCTAAATTACAATATACTGAAACCCTCAGATCCCTTAGCTGGTTTTTACAGCATGCCCGGGAGGAGATGCAGCTGGCACATTCTATGTTTTTCTATAGCTCCCAGTCCAGCATGGAAGGAATACATATACATACATACTGACTGGTACATTCTATAACTCGACATTACGCCTTCTAATAGCACTAACTACGTAATCAACATTCAACAAATTCCCCATCGATGCCCCTTTTGTTATACTGGTTACGAGAATCGGCTTTCGAGTTACATTGGCCACGATTCGGCGTAAACACGATTAAACTAAAATAAAACCATACCCGTCATTTTTCGTCTCGAGCGAACAGAAAAGGATGGCAGTATGGACGCACTCATTATAATCCTGTCACTTCAAAAATCTATGGGTGGTTTTACAAGTTAAATCGTAGTTTTTTAAGTGAACGCGTGGTGGCGGGTTAGATAGAATGTACCCACTGTACTTATACATTATTTATTATTTTATTGTATCGGTCTCCATGGTCTAGAAAGTTGTACTTGTCTGAGCATAGCCGATCTATGTTAAGTTGTGATATGAACGGGTCTCGACTAAAATCCTTTGAAATTTTTGAACTAGTTCTTTGTGAAAGGATTATAATAAGTCCGTCTATACTGCCATCCTTTGCTGTTCGCTTAAGATGGAAATAGACGGGTATGGTTTTATTTTAGTTAAATCGTGTTTACGCCGAATCGTGGCTTTAACAATACAACTGTTCTGAGCATGCGCGCATCTGCTCGGCTCCCCTACGAAACAAACGCGCGCGGCTCCAACGTCACTGCGTGCCCGACCGCCGTGGGGTGAGGACGTCTCGCGCGCACATACGCGGATAATACGATTATTTGACGCGGTGATAATATATAATTTAAAAAAAAAACTGTTCGGTAAAGTTCGTAACAAAAAATAGGACTTTTTCACGCGTTCGTAGTTAAAAAAATATTAAGACTATTTTACGCGGTATTGTTGATAGTAAATAATAAACTGTGAGTGGAATAATTGTTGTGAGACTATTTAATAATAAACTGTGTAAAAAATATTGTTGCTGTGTATAAAGGATTGTTGTGTTTAAAAAAATCGTCGAAATTGAATAAAGAACATTATTGTGAGGAACATGAAATAAAAAAAAATTGTATAATTAAGAAATATTAATGACAGTTTCATTAAAATCTACATCAATGATGGGAGTAAACAATTGTATGAGTGTGAGGGCGAATAGGGGGGTCTGCCATTGCCCGGCGTGCCCTAGGGGGTCACATGGACCCCCACCGACGCTGGTGCTTCCACCGATGGCTCTGGAGCCGGAGACGACTCCAGTCAAAGACAAGAAGGGATCTAAGATGAAGGTTCTGAAGAAAATTAAGAAAAAAATCGGTTTAGGTGAGTGGTTATTTTTGACTAACGGTTTTTCAACGGATTTTTGGGGAATGATCTTTGAAAAGTCAAAAATAGATATTTTTTTATTGTAATATAACTAAATTCAGTTAACAAATTTTGTAAAAAAAAAAGAAACATTTAAAAATTTTTTTTTTTAATGTCAAACTTTATAATGCCCAATAGAAAATATAAGTTGCAGAAGGGTAGTAAGAAATAAAATTTGAAAATACAAGTGACTCAAATCAGACCTCTGTATTTGTAACGAATAAATTAAATAATAAATTAGTTAAAATATTTAAAAAAAGTGAAAATGCCTACAATTCAAGTACAACACGTTGCACGTAAGTTAATTACATAATTATAGGTTGATGATTAAATTAAATGGGTGATGGTAAAAGTACCTTTCCAAATCATAATAACCAATTCTTTTTTTATATTTAATTTTTGTGATCAGAAATTCAAATACTGCGCCATAAATGCTGCAATAATAATAATTCATTTATTTATTCAGATAACAAAGTTCCATTTTCTGATAGTAAAAAACTTAAAAATTATGTTACAAAATTATGCAATACAATGCCCAATGCCATTCCAAAAGATTTGTAATAAAAGAATAATTAGATTTTTACCATTTTATGCTAATTATGCTACAGTAAATACTAATTATGATTTCTGAGAGTTACCTTATCTGCAAATTCTGAGTAATTTCCATACAAAACATTTCTGAGAGTAATTTTATCTGTAAATTTAAGAAGTGGGCTTTCCATACATAAAATTTCTGGGAGTTACCTTATCTGCAAATTAGGAGGAAAGGTAATCATTATTAATAAACCTTATCACATTCGGTTTTTACAATTTTTTTTAATTTGCGCATTCAGCCTTTAAAAAATTTATAACGTGAACTTAAAAACACCTAATCCATACTAGTGTGTACATTAAAGACCTCATGCAGAGGTCGTTAATGGTCATTAATGTCGTTTGGAGAAATTGCTGGCCGCTACGAACTTGAGGATCGAAAAGAGTGAATGTACTGCTTCTTTTTTTTAAATAATGAAGCTATTCCCTAGCAAATGGGAGAATTTTTTTTTAAATTTTTTTTGTCTATTATTGCGCTTGTAACACATTTTTAGCATAGTTTGGTTAGAAAATAGTTTAAAGTAGTATAGACTACAGAGTCGTTAAAAATGTAACATGCTTTCATAGTAGGTATAACTATACTAACTGTACTAGTAGGTAGGTACTTTCATAAAATGTTGATCATCTTTATACAACGTGTAACAGAAAGGGTATATGCATCGAGAAATGTGTGAATCTACCCATGAAACTGAACAACTTTCCCTAAGGAACATAGGTCGAAAAACGAAAAATAAATTTTAACCTTCCATACAAAATGCATCAGCTGATTGCGCATTTAGTATGGGAAGTCATTTTTTTTTTCGTATTTCGTCTAATGTTCCTTAGGGAAAGTTGTTCAGTTTCATGGGTAGATTCACACATTTCACGATGCATATACCCTTTACGTTACACGTTGTATATATCATTGCACCTTTACTTGCGAATTAAAAAAAAAACGCGAATAATTTGAAATTCACCTGCTCCTTGACGCCATTTTTAAAGTTTAATGAAAGTAATTTTAATTGACAAGAACAGTTGCAGTTTTGCCTTAAACGATCTGGGCGCGATTCTACTAAGGCCATTGTTGTAAGTTTCGTTCGGGATATACAATTATGGTATCGATTCCTTAAACCATTAACGCATACGAGTCCAAATATGACCACCCATTTTTGATAATTTTTTTTGTTTAGTTACCTGTACTGAGTGAAAATAAGTGATAAAAAAATTGTGGTCATATTTGGACTCGTATGCCGTAAAGGGTAGGACACGACTTAGCTAAGTCTTGGTTAAAATTGTTGCCGTCCCTTTCTGTTCTCTTATGATTATGATACAAAATGACAGGTAACGTTTTAAGTCAAGATTTCGCGATTTTGTGCGCATACGAATTGCCCCATAGTTGGTTTTCATAGTTCTTTTTGTTTTTATTTTCACTATTACCTTTTATTTTGTATGTGTTGAATAATTTGTATTTTTTTTAACATACATAATTTTCTTATTTTACTCGCGGCAAAATGATAGATATTGAATTGAGTTAAATTTTTAATAGTCTAAGAATTTTTTTTTTTTTTTTTTCAAAAAATTTCTTGCTTTTTACTTATATAGTCTTATCTTAAACACATCATACTTAAAAAAAACGCTTGACAATAGTACCTACGTAGAACCTATCAGTAACTCGATTCGGATTAGTAGAATACGGCCCCGAGGCGCGTGCCATCTGCCCAAGAGATATCTTTTTTTTTTCTATAGTTTTTTTTCTTAGTCATTTGACAGCCAGCTGTCGCCAACACCTTGCCTGCTGCCTAAAAGTTTAATACTTAATAGTATAAGTCTGCATTTTTGATAAGGTCCTTTGGATGCATTTTTTTTTAACAAAAGTACAAGAAGATGTGAAATTAATAAAAAATGTGTCGGCATCATAAATTAGTGATGTTTTTTACGAGATATCGATATGTCAGTTATTTAACTAATAAATACTATCGATTGAGTTTTCAACCCTACTTCTAGGTTCAGTCAAAATCATTGTTCTTGCTATCTCAACTCTTCATTTTTTTTATGCTGGACTGGAAGTGATAAATAAACATAGAATGTGCCAGCTGCATCTCCTCCCGGGCATCATTTAAAAACACTAAAACCAGCTAAAGGATTCAAGGGTTTCAGTATATTGTAATTTAGGCGATGGGCTGACAACCTGTCACTACGATCTATATTAAACAACCCTCAAAACTTGTCAGACGTGGCGGAACGACTTTAGTTTGGGTCGTTGACGCTCTGCCTACCCCATTAGGGATTAAGACGTGATTTATGTATGTATGAATTATGAATGTAGGTTTTCTTAGCCCAAGAAAAGCTTCTCATATTACAGCAAAATAATTCGTGATCTTAGCGCCAAACAAATGCGCGCTCAAATAAAAGATTGTTCATACTCATAAACAAAGCGAAACATCTGGCAAAGGTATTAACCTCATACAGCCAAGTTTCACGTAAAGGCAATATTTTTCTCCCATCTGGCATTATGTTCACGCTTCCTTTGCCTCACTTCCGCAGCCAATTGTACAATGTCAAGGTTTTAAATGAAAGCGGCGAAAAAAGGAACGAAAGCGGCCATCTTGAAATTTGACAGTTCTCCTTATACTGCAGCGCCCCCGCCCACGTTCATAGAGAACCGTGTCATTCTAATATTTCCCATTCGGAAGCACATCTGGAGTTCCTTTTTCGAATTCGTATTTAGTTTTTTTTTTTTCGCTAACAGCATTATTGGTAATGGCCAGAAGAAATCGGCCAGTATTTGTTTAGACGGTTTCTCTTTGCACCATCTGATTATTTTGGACCTTTATTGAATTATGAGACACTTCTTTTTTAATGGTAGAAACTCTGGAAGCGATAGAAAAACATAGAATGTGCCAGCTGTTTCTCCTCCCGTGCTGCAGAAGCCAGCAAAGGGATTCGAGGGTTACAGTGTATTGTTACTAAAATTGCCATCAATATTAGTCACACGACTCAAAAACGCGTTTCACGCTCTGCCTACGCCATTAGGGATAAAGGCGTGACTTTACACATGTATGTAGAAAATCGTGATATAAGTGTGATTATTCGTTACGAAAGCCACATACAAATGATGCAGTTTTGTTTAATAACAAAAGTTGCCTTTGTCCGTAACGCATTAACCAGTCGTGACCGCCATTACTTCGTTACCTCGGATCGTGAGTTCGAGTACGTGGAGATTTTAACTCAACTATAGATATTAGATTAAAACTTAGAACACAAAGTTAATATTTGTTGATTGATCAGTATGGTTAGGACATTGCAGGCTGACTCACCTGATTGTTCGAAAAGAAAAATGATTCCGTGCTTCGGAGGGCATAAGCCATCGCTCGCGGTCGCTGTCTTTGATAGTGGTCGTTACACAAATCATGTCAGAGGCCTCTTGGCTGTGCTATTAGGCCGTTTAAAATCTCTGATACCACGGTTAAATGGGTCGATCGACTCGAAACGAAACCCACACGACAGAAGAAGAACTGTATTCAAGAAATCAGTTAATTATTACTGTTCGCAGGATATAAGCGTAAATGATTGACTGGGAGTGATAGAAAAACATAGAATGTGCCAGCTGCATCTCCTCCCGGGCATGCTGTAAAAACCAGCTAAGGGATTCGAGGGTTTAAATGTATTGCAATTTAGGCGATGGGCTGACAACCTGTCACTATAGCAATATACAGATCCATCTGGAATAACCCTTAAAATTTGTCAGACGTGGCGGAACGACCTATTTTTAGGTTGTTTACGCTCTGCCTACCCCATTAGGGATAAAGGCGTGATTATATGTATGTATGTATGATTGACCCACACATCGCATCCTGTCGACAAAAAAGATGCAAATCCACCAACCACTGTCATTATAACATTAATGATGAAATTGCGCGTTTCATGGACACAAGCGCGAGAAAAAAAACAGTGGCGAAACAAAATAATAAAAGACTGATAATGATAATCTCGCGCTGCCCACTTCCCTTCACACGCCTGGCTGGTGGCCGCCAACGGACAGAATGTTACATACATAATCACGCCTTTAAATACCTAGCGGGGAAAACAGAGCATCAAGACTAGTAGAAGAGCAATTATATTTCACCATTCAATTCGAGGGTTTTAATGTATTGCAATTTAGGCGATGGGCTGACAACCTGTCACTATAGCAATACACATGACATGACCATTTGAAATAACCCTCAAAACATGTCAGACGTGGCGGAATGACCTTTCGGTCGTTTTCGCTCTGCCTACCCCATTTGTCTTATCATTTTAATGTTAGCTAAGTCAGCTAAATATTGATTTGTAATGGACAGCTCCCCGCAAACTGATAGGGGTTGCTCAGTCAACGAAACTGAACAACCATCACCAGGAAATTCTTTCAGGAAATGATACCTAATAAAAAAAAAAAAAAAAACGTTTTTTGCTTTTCCATAAAAATTGTCTGATCGAGGTGTTCATTTTATATGGGAAAGTAAAGAATTTTTTGGTGGAAGTTGTTCAGTTTGGTTGACTGAGCAAGCCCTATCAGTTTGCGGGAAGCTGTCCCTTACACCCCATATATAGCAATAGCAATGTTTGAGCATTTTCTATTTTTAGACACATTAAACCAGCTTCTAAAATTAAAGTTCCTTCACCTCAAAAAAAAAACTGAAAAGGGCCCCTCTATCATTCTTATCAACTACAAACACATGGCCTGTGTCTGTCTTGCTCGCACCTGAGGTAGTTTCTATATCGCCATCTCTGTTGCCTGTTTTCAAAATGTCAGCTGTTACGAAACGGGATCTTTAAGAATGGAACTGTGCGGGTACTGTAGGGCTGCCAACCAGAATATAAATTACATACGCCTGTATCGCTAATGGGGTAGGCAGAACGTCAACGACCCAAACAAAAGTCGTTCCGCCACGTCTGACAAGTTCAAAGGATTGTTTAAGATAGATCTGTATATTGCTGTAGTGACAGGTTGTCAGCCCATCACCTGCATTACAATATACTGAAACCCTCGAATCCCTTAGCTGGTTTTTACAGCATGCCCGGGAGGAGATGCAGCTGGCACATTCTATGTTTTTCTATCGCTCTAGCATGAAAGCAATGTAAATATCAACACGATAAAAATTATGCCCTCACTGCACTGCCCGTAATAAATGTTATGTAACATCTTTAATTTGCCATGGCTGCAGGGGATGGATATTTCGTGCTTCGGAAAACATTTTGTGCTGCTCATCTTCTAACCTAAAAGATATTTAGCTGCTTGTAAAAAGCTCAAAAAATTTGGTTTTACTCCAAACTTTTCCTAAAAGATATTTAGCTGCTTAGAAAAAGCTCAAAAAATTCGCTGTTCTAGTCTTTAATGCCAACCCTGGCTTCCGTATCAAACAACGCTATTGACTATGAACGGCTGTCAAGTTTTTTTTAATACTTCGAAAGAAGAGACGACCTTTGCAAAAAAAAAATCGCTGTGCTATTAAAATGGAAATTTATCGTCGTCCAGATACAAAATAATGCGATAAACATATAATATTTATGAAAAATACAGTTGTTAAGTATTTGTTTTTTTAATGGGAAAACTAAAAGATGTCGTCAACATATAAGCCAAATAGAAAAACATAATGTACTTACCTAGCAAAAAACAGAAATTGATCAGATCTTTCTCATCAGATCACGAATACTAGTAATTGTAATTAACTCTATCCATAATTTAGAAAAGGTGATACCTATCTAGAATGCATCTGTCGCATCTTTCCTCTCTTTCGGTGAAGTAGGAATCGATAAAGACGAAATTTTGAATAAGAACAGCTGCTATTGAGGTATAACTACCTGTAACAAGGACACAATATACATAAAAGTATAGGTAGAAACGAGATAGACGGATACATTTGCAAAAGGTGTTCCCTAACCAACAACTACTGATGGTACGTTTTTTTTCTATAAATTATTACGGTCCAAGATTCTAGTCGCATACAGCCTCTATAAGAATTTGAGCTTTTGTAGAAAAATCACGTAAACGCATTTCTAAAGAATACTTATGACGCAACGCTCGCAACGATTACAAATATGTATTGTAAAGACGCAAAAAAAAATGTATAGTCAAAAGTGTAAAAGTTAAAAGCCAGATGAAAATCGTAAATTTCTATACAAAATTGGTCCAGTATGCTATTTTTTAAAAGTTACAAGGAATACATACATAAAATCACGCCTTTATCCCTAATAGGGTAGGCAGAGCAAAAACGACCTTAACAAAGGTTGTCCCGCCACGTGTGACAAATTTTGAGTGAGAGTTGAGAAGATTGTATATGGCTACAGTGACAGGTTGTCAGCTCATCGCCTAAATTTCAATACACTGAAACCCTCGAATCCCTTAGCTGGTTTTTACAGTATGCCCGGAAGGAGATGCAGCTGGCACATTCTATGTTTTTCTATCACTCCCTGTCCAGCATAGAGGTATCGTACAGTATGAATTTATTGTGTTCCATTCCATCTCTTGCCAAATCCAAGAACTGGTTTTAGGGAATACCAGATCCTAAATTCCTTAACCGCTTCTTGGTTGCGCACTAATGATCGTGGGAACCCAACGCGGAATGTTCCAACATTCTAATTTCAAATTTTAAAATTTTCTTTTTTCTTTATCGAATTGGGTGTTTCAATAGGCCGCTTTGTAATTTATGTAACAGGTATAATACTAGTTACGAGTAGCAAGTAGATAGTAATGCGTAGAGCGTGTAGCGCATCGCTCTCACGACCCTATGACCTCACTCTCTCACACTTGCGAGAGCTACTACAGTTCGTCAAGGATTAAAATGAACGTGGCGCAAAAAAGAACTAATGCTACCAATATGGCCACCAGCGCCATTTTTGACAGTTCTCCCTACATGAAACGCCCTCATCCATATTCATTTAAAATGTTGACGTACAATACAATACAATACAATACAAATATTCTTTATTGCACAAGAAAACACATAACAATAACACAAAGCAAAGAAAAGATGTACAATCGGCGGCCTTATTGCTAAGGTAGCAATATCTTCCAGGCAACCAGGCAGTAAGGAAAAGCTATAACAAAGAGTTAGAGACGGGTCAGTGCAACAATTTATAATAAAACCTAACAAGCAACATAATAAATATATACAATAAAATAATACATACGTACATACCTACATATAATAATAAATATATAAATAAATACATACTATAACCTAACCTAAACTAATTTACACACAAATGGATGATAGCAGAGATGAAAACACCAACAAAATCACGAATATTCGCAAATTCTCTCGTAGTGAGACCGCAGTAGATTTTTAAATGACTCTATTGTTTTTGCAACTCTAATAGAGGCAGGCAGGGCATTCCAAAGACGGACAGCATTCACAGTGAACGACTGACTATAATATTTAGTTTTATGAGTGGGATACTCAAGTAACATTTGAGTGCATGACCGAGGTTGCCGTCCATGCATATCAGCACAGGTATGAAACAAATCTTTAAGGTAGGAGGGGGTTTTTGGATTGTGAAGGATGTTGAAGAGGAGAGAAAGGATGTGGAGATTACGCCGAAGTCTTATAGGAAGCCATTTAAGCTGGGCACGATAATCTGACACATGGTCGTATTTACGTAAGCCAAAAGCAAAACGAATAGCTGCATTCTGCAGTCGCTCCAGCTTGTTTAGCAGATCTTCATTGAGGTCAAGGTAGCAGACATCGGCGTAATCGAGGATAGGTAGTAGAAGAGATTGGGCAAGGTTGATTTTAGTGCGCACAGGCAAGAAGTTGCGAAGGCGCCTGAGGGATTTCAGCGACGCAAAGATCTTTCTACTCACCTCATTGACTTGTCTTACCCAAGACAGGGATGAATCAAAATAGACCCCAAGATTTTTGACAGCCTTACAGTAAGGTATTGGAGTACCCATAAAACTGACTGGAGGAATTTGTGACATGTCAATGCGAGAAATTTGCCATTGACCGCCGATAATGATGGCTTGTGACTTGCCAGGATTAACAGTCAGCCCATGCGACGCAGCCCAGGATGCTATAGCCTCAAGATCATTGTTGATACGGGTGATTGCAGAGTCGATGTTATTTACAGTTTCTTGGTTATAGATCTGCAAATCATCCGCATAAAGATGGTAAGACGAGCTGATGTAGTTGACGTACTTGAGAGTGAGTACGATTTCTGTTTTGGTACTTTGTTTCAAAGGTTTGTTTTTGAAGTCTGTTTCGGCTTCAATCAAATTGGGATTGTTGAGATGGCTTTCATAACATAAGCTAGAATGTTTTACATGTGTCATACTGCGCCATGCGATAAGGTACTTAGCCTACTTCGCTGCTCATGGAAAACTAGCAAGGAATATATAATAAACACTGTCCTAAATTTTGTCCAATACTGTCCATTATCAATCAATACCATCGAAAAAAGTTAATCGAAGGTTTATAAGATATGAATCATGGTTTAATACGAGCTTAAATGCGTTTAAGCGATTAGGAAAGACTTCTCACGGATTAATAAAATGATTGATTACTTTTTTAATCTCATGTTCACCATCGGGCAAGAGATTAGACGATGTCATTCCTATTTTAAAACTGAAGTTGTTAATTTAGTACTGGTTTGAAACCAACACATTAAACACCTTATTTTGATGAAGATTCTGTTCTTAATTCAAAAGTTACTTAAAAAGAAAAAGAAAATCGCAGAAAAGACTTCTCCATACAAAAAGAAAACACAAATTGTTAAAGATAATCTTTATGATGATCTGTGCGTTAGATATTTGGGACGTGTGCGTTGCTTGCGGTTTTGAAAGTACTATATCTACTTTTTCTTGTGGGGCAATACTGTTATTCTACGTGTGTGTCTGGAAATGAAAGAATTTGACTAAAGTCTTTGCCATTAGGTGTTCGGTTTATTATCTCTATCATAAACAATAGAAGCATTGAAATGTATTGTTTCTTTACAATCCCAAATAAGCATTATAACTTAAAGAATAGAGCACATGTTTCCAAAAGTCTTAGCTTAGCTATAACAAAAGTAACATTACAATAAGTTGTTACCAATACTTCGTTACATCTGGCCACCAGATGTTTTATTGCAAGCCATCTCTTTTAAAAAAGTTAACGTTCGAAATTTGAATTTCCTCGAAAAGCGTGGGAATCTAAATGTTGCTGCTCAGAAATCTCCCAACTAAAAGCATCGTCGAACCAATTTTACTTTCGCAACTGCAAAGTTGCAGGTTGCAAAGCGACAATGTATATTTGCTGCCGATCAATCTAATCCCGTGCACGTTTAAAGCGACAACGATAGCATCTTGACTGCAAAGTTGTGTTTGTCGATTACTTGTGAATGGGTTGCAAATAATTTTGTATAGTATTTTGCAAGGTGTTTCAACTTGCAAGTTCCGGGATGTTCGTACAATAATTTTCTGGATAATGAATTTGCGTTTTGCACCTGTTTTCTCATTCAGGTGCCAATAGGCATGTTGACTGGTGGCTAAAAATATTCAAACTTTTACTTAAATCTAAGGGCTCAAATACTGTGGTTCTCATTCATCATTTAAAAATAAATACACATTTAGATTTAATAATCGAGTTAAAAATATAGAAATAATCATCTTGTAGACTACATTTTTTTTAATTATATATAGAGATATTTTTTTTTTTTTTAGTTGATCAATTGATAACATGAATAGCTTATGACAACTAATGTTATTAAAAACATGTATCTATGATATGATAAAGCATAAATCTTAGACAACTACTTCGTTTCCTAGAATCAAACTTCAGAATCGATTCTTAGCACTATCCTAAGTTCCAGATCAGAACTAATGTTTACAAACAAACATTTCCGAACAAAATCGATCTGGTATCAAATGACAGATCGAACGGAGCATCGAACGAAAGGTGAGGTTCCCACGAATACCGTGAGAACGGGCGTGCGCGAGCGAGACGCAACATGTCACGACACTGCGCGAGAAAGAGACGACAGGACAACGTGGCCTTCGCCTCAAGTAGTTCCGAATTTGAAATTTCGTAATTAGATGGCTCTCTGTAACTAATGTAATGAGTTGTTAATCTGTGGGATTGGGTAGATTTTTTATGTTGGTAACCTAATGATTATGACGATGTTATAAATAGGAATAACCATCATAAAGAAAAACTTTTCAAAATTCCGATAGGTATGATAAGCAATCTGTTACAATTTACACTCAACATAAAAACGTTTAGTTCATTCAAGTTATACATTCGCTATCTGAACCTAAATTCGGTATGATAACCTGTATCTAAGGTACCAGTTTTCTTATTTTTATCTGATAGATCATCTAATTTGAAGAATATATTCATCATAATACAAATAAATTGTTAAGTAATTAATCAATTATGATTTTTTAAAGAATGGCAAAAACACTAGTCCCGAGCCGAAAGGTAGCAAAACTTTTTTTGTGTGAAGCAAATTCTATTCATGCTACTTTCCGGCTCGGAATATAGCGTTTTTGCCATGACTTTAAAAAATCATAATTAATTAATTTAACAATTTATTTTTATTATGACGAAAATATTCTTCAAATTAGATGATCTATCAGATAAAAATAAGAAACTGGTACCTTAGATACAGGTTATCATACCGAATTCAACATAAAGAAATACTGATAATAAACAACAGTTATCCGCCCTAGCCGACTTGTACCTTTTTCTACTTACATAGAAATTATCATTCTTATTGCTCTTATCCGAGTCTCGTGTGACAGGATAAACTTTTTTAATTTTTACTTATTTTTACCCTCAGGCGTGGGAAGTCGCCCATTCATCCTTTACTCTGGCCTATTATATCTCCATTCGTTTCTTTTACACCACCACCGTTATAAGCACGACTCGTTTAAAAGTTGCATTAATAAATAAAAATAAGCGGACGAGAGTAAACTCATAAAATTAAGTCATGTCACATAGTGATTGCGAACTAGGCTGTATGTGGCACTTAGCCTTCGCTTGTGAAATTAAAAAGTATACAACGAACGCGCCAAACAGAAAAGAAACAAAAATGGATTAGTGATGTGACGGCGACGAAGTTTTGATATCGATTGCCGTTTTTCTTTTAACCGTTTTTTTTAACCATTCAATTACGCCAGTAATGGATATGATATGAACATGGAGATAACAGAATAAAAAGTGTAAGTTCAACCGTGGGAAACGGGATGCTGCACCGTTATGTTCTATCCAATGAATGGTTGATATTTTATGATAAAATGTAAACCTAGATTCAAGATATAACGTAATTGTCTTCAACTTTACAAGTTTACTAGGCTTTTATATAATAGGATTTAAACAACAAAAAAAAAACAACACAGATTCAAGATTTGTAACATAATTGTTTTTTCTGTAAAGTTGACTAGGCTTTTTTATAATAAAAATTTAAAAGAGTGAAAATAAAATACATGGACTGCACTTATTTTTAGAAAATCATAAAGTTTGAAATAATTCGTTATTTTTCTAACCACCCTAATATAAAACTGGCAGTCTAATCTTTGGTCTAGGCTAGGTCACATACAGACTTGTACCTAATAAAAAAAATATTTGTCCATATTTGATTTTTCATCTAAATTACAGAATCTTAAAGAACTACCGTGAGAAATATTGTCGTTTATTTTGCTCAGCGCAATCGAGAAATCTTCTTTTTATTAAAAAGTAAAACTTGTTGCAGAACCAGCCAGTGATACAGTTACTTAAAAAGAAATAAAAATTATAGAGGATACACGCTCATTCAGACTTGCGTTGGTTCAAGGGCAAGTAAGTTAGGCCTTAAGGCTTTTCTAGCGGTTCTTTGTGTTGCCTTTCGTTTATGAAGATTGAGCAACTGTTGAAGTATAAAGTTGATGGCTTACCGAATCTTTGTTTGGATCTCTCACCTGATGCCGACGATTTGTAATATGGTTCAATACAATAGTTATTACCTATTCACTCTCGCCTTGAAAAGGCCCATGTTATAATGTTCCGGAGACATATTTACTAATTTCTAAGCGACCCCAAAAAGTGGAGGTTGGTTCTCAATTCGGTTGTATTGTATGTTATTTGTTCGTACATTGATACTTCCATGCTGGACTGGGAGTGAGAGAAAAACATAGAATGTGCCAGCTGCATCTCCTCCCGGGCATGCTGTAAAAACCAGCTCAGGGATTCGAGGGTTTCAGTATTGTAAATTAGGCGATGGGCTGACAACCTGTCACTATAGCAATATACAGATCTATCTGTGGCGGAACGGCCTTTGTTTAGGTCGTTTACACTCTGCCCACCCCATTAGGGATAAAGGCGTGATTATATGTATGTAGATGTACTAATTATAATCCCTACTTACAGCCAATTTGCTCAGATTTCCAATTCTTCCAAAGTATATCTCTTGATCAAAATTTTTTTTAAAGAAAATGTTATACGCGAGCAGATACCCGAATCGGCTACCAAACAACCCCCCCGCCCCGCCCCGCAGCCTTGTTGACGATACTCCCACGGTACTCAATACTAAATTATTGTCAGAACTGGTTTCTGGCTCCCCGACTACAGCTACCCAGAACCCATGTTCTTAGTACTCTGCTGTATAATATGGTTAGTAGGGCTCTGGCGGGCTACATAGGGAGTAAAAAAATAGAAAAAAAAATATGGTGTGATGTGATCCCACCCATGGAACTGTGCAATACCTAGGAACATAGATCGAAATATGAAAAAAAATTGTACCTATCATACAAAATGACTAAGGGCAAAACGTCCTATTATTTGAATGTTGACTCTCTGCCTACCTCGTAGAACATACAGGCGTGATTATAATATGTATACGATCTTTGGGGCACACTGCCCTACAAACCACCCTCTCAGCTCAGCAGCTGCGCAAGTGCGCATTATCTCAAGGGATGTGGGTACAATAAAGCAGCCATTGTTGTCGAAGGGTCTCTTGTAGGTATTTCATTATTGGTCGATAAAATGGAAACAAGAATGATGTATTTCTTTGTAACTTTGCGCAATCTATTATTGTCTATCTCTATTGATGATAGATAAGTGACCAAATATTTCGCCGAGTGGTATGTACAACGTTACTTAGGCCCGTATTTATAATCAGCTCTCAAGAGTGACAGCGAGTTTGAGTTTGAATCAGAAATGTCATTTCAGTACAAAACGGCCTGTCAAATACGCACTCAATGGTGCTAATTCAGGACGCACTATTACTAATTCTAATTCTTAGTAGCGCTGTCACATTCTTAAAGGATGATGGGCGTATTGCACCCAGCTCCAATTGTCATTTCACTAGCTGGTCCTAAAACACATGATTAAAATGAGCATTTTTTATTATGACGGTAAAAAAAAATCTCCAGTGGATCCTGAGATATTGAGAGAACTCTCATTTCATACAAATTGCTAGCAACGGAAGGTCAAGTTAGAGTGGTTTTTGACCTCCACTAATGAAACTGGTGTGGGTCGAAAGAACTGACAAAACTGAGTATATTTAGTTAAGACACAGAAAAATTCGTCCCGGTGGTCATCAGAAAAAAAAATATTTTTGGGTGATTTTTTTCCTCCACTAATGAAACTGGTGTAGGTTGAAAGTACTGACAAAACTGAGTATATTTTGTTAAGGCACTGAAAAATTCGTCCCGGGGGTTTCAAAATATTTTAAAGTGAAATTCAAAAATGTATGGGTGGTGTACCTAATATAAGACCTCCAGCACTGAGACTACTATTGTTTTGATGCTAACCCAATAGGATAACTCTGTACCAAAGATCATCAAAATCTGACCCGGGAGTTTCAAAATATTTTAATGTGAAATTCAATAATGTATGGGCGGTGTAACTAATATATGACCTTCATCACTGAGACTACTATTGTTTTGATGCTTACCTAATAGGATAGCTCTGTACCAAAGCTCATCAAAATCTGACCCGGGAGTTTCAAAATATTTTGAAGTGAAATTCAAAAATATATGGGCGGTGTTCTTAATATAAAACCCTTAGCACTGAGTATACTATTGTTTTGATGCTAACCCAAGAGGATAACTCTGTGCCAAAGCTCATCAAAATCTGACCCGGGAGTTTCAAAATATTTTAATGTGAAATTCAAAAATGTATGGGCGGTGTAACGTGGGTGTAACTTATAATACGACCTCCATCACCGAGACTACTATTGTTTTGATGCTAACCCAATAGGATAACTCTGTACCAAAGCTCATCAAAATCTGACCCGGGAGTTTCAAAATATTTTAATGTAAAAATAATAATGAAATAAATTGTCAGCGCATCATGAGTTGTCAGTGGGGAATGAGTTGTCAGTGTGGGATGAGTTGTCCTCTCAGCCCGCACTGACAACTTATCCCCGCACTAACAACTCATCCCTGCACTGACAACTCGTCCCCCACTGACAACTCATGATGCGCTGACAATTTATTTCATTATTATTTTTACATTAAAATATTTTGAAACTCCCGGGTCAGATTTTGATGAGCTTTGGTACAGAGTTATCCTATTGGGTTAGCATCAAAACAATAGTAGTCTCAGTGCTGGAGGTTCTATATTAAGAACACCGCCCATACATTTTTGAATTTCACTTCAAAATATTTTGAAACTCCCGGGTCAGATTTCGATGAGCTTTGGTACAGAGCTATCCTATTGGGTAAGCATCAAAACAATTGTAGTCTCAGTGCTGGAGGTTTTATATTAAGAACACCGCCCATACATTCTTGAATTTCACATTAAAATATTTTGAAACTCCCGGGTCAGATTTTGATGAGCTTTGGTACAGAGTTATCCTATTGGGTAAGCATCAAAACAATAGTAGTCTCAGTGATGGAGGTTCTATATTAAGAACACCGCCCATACATTTTTGAATTTCACTTCAAAATATTTTGAAACTCCCGGGTCAGATTTTGATGAGCTTTGGTACAGAGCTATCCTATTGGGTAAGCATCAAAATAATAGTAGTCTCAGTGCTGGAGGTTCTATATTAAGAACACCGCCCATACATTTTTGAATTTCACTTCAAAATATTTTAAAACTCCCGGGTCAGATTTTGATGAGCTTTGATACAGAGCTATTCTATTAGGATAGCATCAAAACAATAGTAGTCTCAGTGCTGGAGGTCTTCTATTAGGTACACCGCCCATACATTTTTGAATTTCACTTTAAAATATTTTGAAACCCCAGGGACGAATTTTTCAGTGCCTTAACAAAATATACTCAGTTTTGTCAGTACTTTCGACCTACACCAGTTTCATTAGTGGAGGAAAAAAATCACCCAAAAATTTTTTTTTTTCTGATGACCACCGGGACGAATTTTTCTGTGTCTTAACAAAATATACTCAGTTTTGTCAGTTCTTTCGACCCACACCAGTTTCATTAGTGGAGGTCAAAAACCACTCTAACTTGACCTTCCGTTGCTAGCAATTTGTATGAAATGGGAGCTCTCTCAATTATATCGAAAATTAATAGTCAGATTTTGATGCGCATTGGCACAGAGGTACCCTCCTATGTTAGCATCAAAACAATAGTAGTCTCAGTGCTGAAGCTCCTGGGTGCACAGTCCATACATCTTTGCCCATCATCCTTTAAGTTTATGGTATTATTATTTATATAGTTATAATAATTTACCTCCAAATATTACATAAGTAAGATCAAATAAATAAAATACGCTATTTCTGTTTCAGTATCAAAATTGCGGTTGTTTGCGGTTGGTTGTTTTTTGATTTTTTGATTTTTTTTTCGGGCAGGACTTGAACCTGCGACTATCGCAAAAACCTTAAAAATAAGAAAAAAAAAACGCTTCAAATATTTTGTGAATTTTCATGAACACTGTATCCTTTACACCCACCATTTTTTTAACACCCCAAACAAACACATTTACCTACACTTCCTTAACAAATTGACTGCGTACACAGAGACCAGGGCTCCGTAAATCTGTGTTTTCCATTTCCATAAATAGCTCAGACAAGGGCCACCGTGGGAAACATCTGGTGTTACATACAACCAGTGTTGCCACATGACAAATTTAAATTAAAAAGTAAAAAATCTGTATGATAGCTATAATAATATTTAATCTGTATATTATAATCTTACTTATACTTCAAATCTATATAACTCCAGCCTCTGTAAACAAACGCCCCTGCTTAACAGAAAATAAGATTAACAGACAATAAACACATACAGGTATAATAAATACAATTGAAATTATTCTTAATCAATCATTTTTTCTAAGGTTTAAAGACTCTATCCTTATTCTAAAATAGTTATGTAAAATCAGTATTTATTTTAACCAAATTAAATATAAAATTTGTAATAAAGTTTATCCAAATTGTAAGATATAATTGTTAAATAAATAAATAAATATTTAAGAAAATTTTATCGGTTCTGTTACCTGTATAGCTGGTCTGAAATATAGGTAGGTAAGTACGTTAAGATAAATCTGTATAACATGGCAACACTGCATACAACACCGTTTGTCAACCCTACCCCCACAATTACTGGCTGGAAATTAAATGTCCGAGCTATGGAGCAATTTTCAAGTTGTCACCGTGACGTAATAGGTGCTTCTTTTATAAAGTGTTGTGGACCACCAGACTCAACAAACTTGCTGAAGATTAAGTAGTTTTTGGGTCTGAGATAGTAAAGTACTATTTTAATGCCATTCGCGATCAAGGGGTCTGATTTAGACTCTAGTCTGATTCTTAAGGTGCATGGCAACATCAAATCTGCAGATTGACGCAGTGACATGAATTTCCATAGAGTGGACATTCCGGAAATTGGACCTTCCGTGCCTGAGCGAGAAAATCTGCCAGCCTCCATCTCGAAACTTTGCCGTTTGCCGTCCGAATGATATTATTTTATTCACATTTTTATGGCTTATATACGTGCTAGTGTTTATGACAGTAGGAACATATATAATACGCGACATCCTAGCGTTTGTTTCCAAGTTGTAGCAACATTGTAAGCTAGTCTAAGCTTCCTGGAAATTGAATGCTTTCATTGTGTCGTAGATTTCCTGGAATGCTTTGAAATGAAGACGATTCTTTACTACCTAGACTACCTACATGTGGGTGTAACCATGATTTTTTAAAAAAACAAAAATTCCGGTTACAGCCCGTTTATTTAAAAAAACTTTATTCTTAACTTTCCTTTAAAATAAAATCTAAGTAGTTAATAATAGATCTTTTACAGCTTATTGTCAGCAATATGTTCAATGGGTGTCGACGTGTAAATACTGTACAATCGAACGCAAACCACATAACACTTAAGCAAATCTTATCCCTAATCTCTACAAAATAAGAGCTATACTACCTATTTTGTAGTCAAACTTTTTTCTACGCTTCCCTAAATCGTCCACTTTCTAGTAGGTAAATACCGCATCTATCCCTACGAAATAAGGGCGAATCTATACTCAATTTCTACGCCTCCCTGTATCGCCCCTTGTAAAGTGTTGTCCCGTAGTAAAGTGCTCGTGCGTGATGGAATTATTGCTTGTTTACAAATGGGGTAGACGCGTTTGGAATTACGCATCTTGTTTTAAAGTGATGCAGGACTTTTATCACACCTTTGGGTATATCGGGTCGTGATATAGAAACAATGTACGCAAGTTTAATGTTGTACCTATCTAATACTTGGAATATCACACTTTCTAAGAAAGGCAGTGTTTTATTTTTTAGATAAATCAAAGAATCATCAGCATCAGTCGAAGCAATCCACTGCTAAACATGAGAATCCTATAAATTGGAACCAAGACAATTCTAATCCTAAACCCAATAATGCATACGTACATACATACATAAAATCACGCCTTTATCCCTAATGGGGTAGGCAGAGCAAAAACGACCTAAACAAATGGTCGTTCCGCCACGTCTGACAAGTTTTGAGGTTTATTACAGATGATTATGTATATTGCTATATTGACGGGTTGTCAGTCTATCGCCTTAATTGCAATACACTGAAACCCTCGAATCCCTTAGCTGGTTTTTATAACATGCCCGGGAGGAGATGCAGCTGGCACATTCTATGTTTTTCTACCACTCCCAGTCCAGTATAGAAGAAATGCCATGCCAAAATATCTTAGGTACGAGTATATTCAGAGTAAATTGCGCACATCCCATTCTTTCTATCTCTCAATAACATTTCCCGAATACGTTACTTTCGGGCTATAAATAAATAACTCAATATTTGGTTTCCTTCTGTTACTTATTTCGGCTACTTGTTGCTGGATACACAAAAGGAAATTATCTTTCCAAGGTCTACTCGATAGATTAACTTCTGAGTTTGTTTATTCGTTGTTTGAGTTAGAGGTAAAATGTTTTGTTATCCGGGTCGCTCGCGATAAATTTTGATGGTAAAATCATGGGAATTTATTACCGTTCATCCCGACGTTTCGACAATGTTTAAGTTGTCGTGGTCGCGGGTCGACTGAAGATCCAGAAGTTATAGAGTGACCCGTATAACAAGTAAAATGAGTGAAAATAATCTTGGGTGCTTAAAACGTTATGTTTTGTAAGACGTTTATAAAACATCGTACTTACTACTAGGTACTGCTACATTAATAATTAGTTTCTAATCATTGTCATTTTTAATTATTCGCGTCTACTTAGAAATCATTTTGCTAACTTGATAGATATAGAATAGAACCTGTAACAAATAGAACTAAAAACAAAATTGTGTATGGATTTTATATAACATTGAATGTATTTTCATGCTCTACAAGCTGTTTTTGTAAACAAAATGATTACCTCGAACCTATTTTTATTTTCTATTCAAAACACGTTGATCGTGTTTCTTTATTTATACGTATTGAATGTTAGTCTAATGTCTAGACTTCTCCAATCGAAGTAGAATTTAGTTCTTATATTTCCAATTTAATCAATGTCATAGAAAAATAGTCTCAAACGACACTGATTCATGTGAAACATTTTTATAGTAGGTAAGTACAATTTTTATTGAAATTTCTCGCATGGCTAAGCTTATTCCTACGTAAAGAAATAATAATTAAAACGTTAAGTACCTATTGTAGACTCTCTCTCATAATCTGTTTTTATATTGTCAAAAATATAATGATTAATTTGATGTAACCTAAGGGGCATGTCATTTAGGAAGCGGTGCGGCGCCGCTGCGTCGCCGATGTGCCGATTTTGTATGTAATTTACGTGTGCGCAGCGCAGCTTCATTTGAAGTTTCTATATAAAAACGACGCACCGGCGCCGCACCTCCTCCTATTTGCCATGCCCCTAAGTATCGTATTTTTTGGATTCGTATTGAGGTTTTTTTTTACACTCTACAATCACTGAGTTTCTACCAAGGTATCTTGTCTATAAATAAACAATTCATCATAACACTTGAACTGAAAGTCGTTTTTGCCAGGTCACTAGTATTTTGACTAATGGTCCTGTCTTCCCCACGTGTGGTCTCCCACGGGTTTCTCTATTTGAGACCTCTATTGGTGCTATTCTCACTCGTGCGTTTTCTAAACAGATTTATGTACATTTCTGCTTTTGTTTGACATGTGTTTCTTGAGTTTTAATACAAGCATCAATGGATGTAAAGCATTATAGCGACCTAATAGGAGCGTCGTGAAGCTAGATCTAATAAGTCTGTGTACGTAATAAAAAGTTTTTTTCAGAGGTTTCTCACTAGGTATGTTGAACCATGAATATAAGGTAAATAAGTGTATAATTTGATATTATAATGGTATTTGTCGCAGCTTTGATGCAAAGAAAGTGGCAAAAAACTGCTGTATAACGCTAATTTCATTTACAACGCCTGTAATTTTTAAAATAACCGGCTATTATCCTTACAATTATATCACATCCCTACGACAATTATAAATAATTAGCAGGCATAACACCTTGCTTTTTTATCCGTGGTTTTTTTTATGCCCTTATAATCAGCTCTTTAAATTTATATTTTTTCTCATACCTAATCCTTAAGAAGAGCTTCACATCAAACAGAGACTTTCGTATCATTCTAAAGATTTTCAATTATTTTCGTTTTTTTTTTTTGTAATACTAAGATAATAAATAAATAAATAAAATATTAAATATTCAAATCATGTTGTATTAACTATGCTATTACTTACAACTTACTCATTCGAAAAGCACAGTTTAAGCCACAGTCAGACACACTGTAATATTACATTTGGTACACATACACATCGAAATAACATACCGTAACATAATAGACACCTAGTACAAAGCAATGACGTGAATAGGACGAATGACATGACAAATTGCTTTGAAATTACCGACTCCACCCCTTGCCTTCGAGGCGATGGTACCTACCTATACAAAATTTGTCCATAACCGATTATTACATAGTCACGGAAGTACTTTATAACTTTTTTTTCTAGTTTAATGTAAATTTTTGATACCTATTTCAAGCATATACCTATATATAAAATGATCGTCGACGCATCTGCCGGTTGGACCTAGTCACTTTTTTGACTGACTTATGATTAATCATAAAAGATTTTAAAGAACACCAGTAAAGGAAATTTATCATAAAGACAGCACCAATTAAATTTCTAGTCAAATTAAACTAACGATTCATTAAAAATAATGTACCCATCCATTATCGCCTGGCAGTCTTGGCACAAATAGCTAGTTTGGATTCCATGAAAAATTCATACAAAATGTCGCTAGCCCATCGCTCTTGACAGGCTTCATACAAAAATTAAAGACAAGTCACGAAGACCGCGATGTAATATGAAACTTTAGGGGTTAGGATTAGGTGTGAAATATTTTTAGTGATATTGATAAGTACATGATTATGATTACCAAATATTTTTGTGTGTACATTGTGAAACATTGGCTTAAAACCTATCTAGCAAGTGTCGATAATGTATTAAGATCTTTTGCGTAAATATTTACCTACCTACTTGATAAAATAATGAGTAATGTTTTGTTTTAGAGAAAATACCTTTCCAAATATCTTCAATATATTTAAGATTCTTTTCTTTCATCACGAGACAGTTTTTTTTAACTGGAGTACAATTCAGAAAGGAAACAAACCTTTAAAAGTTTTTTTTAATATTTCAACCTTTTAAAAAAACCGAGGCGTTGAGCCGTGGCGGTAACTCAATTAAGAAGATAACGATGTAAAACTTATCAAAGGGATTTTTGCAAAAGGCTCATAATTAAAAACATAAATTTTAACGAGGCCGATTGTCAGGTAATGAGATGTCTATCTAACGAGTTTCCTCGTTCCAAGAAAAAAAAAAGGAAATTGGATATTTTTTTACGCAATGTCAGCATATTTTATAACTGTAGGCGCCTTTCTGGAATATGACATTACCCTGAAAATTTATAAATCGTGTTTTACTCGATTTTTAATAAGTGTGACCAATGCGTAGCGCAGTGAAATTTCAAATATTTTTGGCGTTTTATAAATTAATAATTTATTTCCAATTTCTTTAAACGGCGTCATACGTATGATTCATATATTAAATAATAACGTCCTTCATTACCTTAGGATAAATTTTCAAGAAATTATTTCCTTTTCCTTCAATTTAATGATAGGTAAGTAATAAAACTACTTATTTATTGTCCTACAATAATTAACAATAGTAAATAATAATTAACAATCTTGCTTTCCCATACCTAGAGTTTAAAATACCTAATCTTATGACGGCAACATGCTTCGCATAAATGAAAACGAATGTGTTTATTTCAGTCAAAATTAGGTATACCAAACACACGGATGTATTAAGTACCTAGAAGTCTTTGATGCTTACACAAATTGTAAGTGTAATTAAGGTAGATTATGGCACTTAATACACTAAGAGGCTTTAATTAAGCCCTTTAGTAGCGATTTTCACGTCAGCAATGTGGCCTTGAGGTAAGCAAGTTTTATTACGTGGCCTTCAACCCCTTGCCATGAATTACCTGGTAACGCGTACAATTTTCACGGGAGTGTTGTTCATATGTAACATTTTTATGAGTTTATAGACCGCACATGTTGCAGGTAGAATTAAAACACATTTCGTGCGATCTTCTTTGCGTAAAAACCCTTGAAAATCAGTATATTCCTATTTGCAACCTGATTTATTGCTTATTCTTTTCTTTTTTATGCTGTTTTTTCGAGTAGTTGGTATGGAAGTGTTCTAAAATAATGCTTAGTAGGTTAAATAATATATTTTACAATTACTTATTAATCTTAACAAAAGAACATTGACTATGCTCACTGAACTCTGTTCTTATCGAAAACCGTTAATTCTCGAAGCCAAAGAGCCGTTTATCAAACTTTAAACATTTATTTAAAATATCGCCCCAAAAGATCCCAAGTCAACATCAACAGTTACTTTCGCAAGTCACTTCCCGTTTTAAGGAATAACAAGAAATTGCTAAACAAGTGGCCGAAATTCGGTGAATTTTGCTGAAATTTTGAAGAAATGAGGCCGAAAACAAACTCGAATTTATGGGGGCGATAACGGAACTTCGAAAAGGCGGCATAAATTTACTTTACGTACTGAGTCAAGAGTTCTTTTCGTCTCAAACTATCCGGAAGATATTGGGAACCCTTTTGGTAAAAAACAGGGAGGTAAATCATAAAAAACTACTTAGGTAGTTACCTTCCAACAAAGGTACTGTTAATATTACGGTGGTACATGACATAAACAAAGTCTTTATGAAACTGAGCGATTTCAGGATTAAATACCAATTTCCATTCCGATGAATTTGGCAGCATGTTAAAATGAAATTTTAATAATATGACGTATAAAGTTGTTGTGTAGGTAAAGATCAAATATTATTGCAAAATATATTTGGTGAAGTCTGGCTTTGAGTCTGGCATAATGGTCTTTGTCTACCTGAATCTTTTTTTACTTTTAGACTATCTAAGCACTTTTTTCCTTACAGCAAAAAAGGTAGCCATGATCAAAGGAAATTTATGCTAACCAAAAACAGTTAATTCTTGAAACAACACCGAGCAACCTTTTAAAAACACCTTTTAACCGAAATATTTGTCGCTCGCGTGATCACCGCCGACCAGAGAGACAATAAATATACCGTTATCGCCATTTTAATAAATGCGAGGAACTTTGCTAGAATAAATAAAGTAGCTGGAGGTAATAAAAGCTTTATCTTCGAAGGAGTTCCGTAGGCAGGAAGCTTTATGATGACTCTTATGAATACACATAAAATTATTACATATTCATAGCGAGAGGACGCGGGTGGCTGCCTTTTTTGTGGCCTTGAATATTTAGGACCGTCTTGTAATTAAAGTGTGACAAAAATCTTCTTTGAAAAAAAAAAGCGTTTTTTGAGAATCACAATTAACTAGAAGACTTTTTAAAATACTCTTAGAAATAAATGAGAACCGGTCGTTTTCATAAAATTGAGGCCATTTGGTGTGACACCATAGAAAAAATATTATGACTGTCATAGATTTAGCCGAGATTGCCGAACGTCATTTGCAAGTTTTATTACAAATATAAATGTTTATCATCATTTTCATAACGTTTGCCATACTATGATGTC
The DNA here is from genome assembly GCA_029255725.1 of Scrobipalpa atriplicella. Classification (NCBI taxonomy): domain Eukaryota; kingdom Metazoa; phylum Arthropoda; class Insecta; order Lepidoptera; family Gelechiidae; genus Scrobipalpa; species Scrobipalpa atriplicella. The sequence continues at coordinate 59,114 of JARACY010000945.1, forward strand.
ACTATAGGTATTCTAGCATAAGTTTCTGAAATTTGCTTATGTCGACTAAATGACACACTTTATGTTACTTGCGTAGTTACTTGTACATTGTTTACTAATCTGATTTTCACACATCCCTGCGCATAATGCGCTTGTGGTCAGACTTAAGTAAACAACTATACGTGAAACAAGATACCGAAAACAAATTTCAGGTAGTAAGTAAGTACTTATCACTGTTACCGCACATTCTTACACACATTTCTACTCAGGTATGAATGGGCACTTAATTTTCATTTAGCTGTTTTCGGAATTCGCAGTAAATAATGCAAAGTTTCCTGTATGAAGAGAAACAGCTGGTATTTCAGTGTTTCTTCATTTTCAGTCAAAGTATGTCGCGTGCATTGCTGAAGACATGTAGTTTTCATAGGGATATTTTGAATATTGTGAAAATAATGTTTATTTCATAGAAATATGACGTGTAATGCAGGGAAATAAAATATCAACTAATTCACTAGATCATAAACAGCGGTATTTGATTGAGTTATTAAAACGATGGAGTTGCATTCCAAATATCGTAGGTTTAAGCTCTGCCCGCACGAATTTCTCCAGTTTAGTTTTAGGTAGTTCTTGCCCAGTCAATTACGGAACCCCAAAAATATTCTAGACTGTGGACTATTTAGAGCCCTATCGGAAAAAAAGCTCCGAGAAAATTATGTTACCAAAATCACCAATTTCCTTTTTAGGTCAGCGTCAAAAGCACTTATCCTGAAAGCCATCACATTACCATCCGAAAACCTCTATTTGCCCACAAAATTCTGAGGACCATTTAAAGAAAAGCTCCTTCCTAAGTAGGTTCCAATTACCCTCAAGATCTTACGGTAATCTAATCACATTAACTTTAAAACCGCAGTGAAAATTCCACGCAGGCAGTGTAGTTTTCCAAAATGAGCGTAGGGCGTAATAGTGATGTATTATGCTTATCCGTATCAGCTTTTTCGGATCTATAATTTGAATACCGACTGTGACTATAAGATCAGTAAAAATATTTCCCCGTGTGAGCTCACGGTAACTCTCATTTAATGACGCAGAGGACTTTTGGAGGACTCTTAGAATGTTAAATAATTTACTATTTACAGAAACACAAAACTTTCAGTGATGTGCTTATTATATTTTTTGATTATAGATATAACTATACCCCGTGACCATACCACTCTATGTCGTTCATTCATTGTTTCTGTGATCAGCTTCCATCAAAGTTACCAAAATCCATGTTTCGGATACTGCAATATCCGAAACACACTCAATTCCAAGTGAAACTTGGAGCGTATCATTGGGCGGTATCTGTGTAATGGTTCATTAAACCGTACTACTGGAGTACAGTTACCATCACAAGCTATTTATGAAGACATTCCTGCCATTTAGTACCACAGACCACAGTGCATAATGTTGTCGTTAAAAATTGCTGCCATACAAAAACTTAAAATAAAAGCTAAGTTCTCGAGATTATTATTTGGGTTCCAACATCGAGCTTGAAAAATTTGTTATAAGTACTAATGTTACAAAAATCAAAACATTTTAATTTATCAATTTAAAGTTACGGATAAAGTAAAAGTAATTGGGCTAAGGGTAAGCTGTGCCTTTTGGAAACCGTAGTTTTAACTATTTCTAGGCATAGAGAGGCACTTTTTTCCCACCATAAAATTACCTACCTAGCTGAGTTATGCTGCGTGAAACGCTAGCTAAATTGTCCCAGTACAATCTAATGTCTTTCTAATATAGATTAACTAGTTTGTCTAACTACTACACTTCCCGCTTCGCATCGGATGAACTGTATTCTCGTTTGTCACAAGTTAGTGTAAAAATAAGTTTCATAAGTACACCTAAATCTATAAAGATGATTCTTTAATATCCGAATCGCAGTTACTCCATTTCCACTCCAAGTTCGGGTCCAGCGCTATCCATTGACTAGTCCATTAAACAGTACTACTGGTGTAAAGTTACCATTGCTCAGTATTTATGATCACATTCCTGCTATTCCGTACCACAGTGCTCATTTGATACCGTTTAGATACCATTTGATACCGACAAAAGTAGCAGAATTGTTTTAAAATGGGATTGTTAACGGGAATGGGCAGTAATTTCACTGTTTAGTATATTCGTTTTTACAGTGAAACAAGATGATAAACGTGTCGAAAGGGATGATTAAAATGTTTTTATGATTATTCAAGTTCATTTTAGGATGTATAAAAAAATTAGACATTCTTATCGTGTCTAGAGTATTATTTTAGGGGCCAGTTTAGATAGTTGAGTATTGCTGTAGTAAAAGGTTGTTGTTATTGTTCTTAGTACATAGGTATAACGTGAATACTTCCATTATACATCACATCAGTCAAGAAGATCATGACTTCTTAAACCATCTTGATACAAAAAATTATAGACAAAAATCTCTCGAGCTACGAAACCCGACAGTTTCTCTGAAATATGAACTCTGTATTCAGTTGAGTCAACTTGATTCTCGGGGGCCTCTGTCACGGTTCGTAAGATAAGAGTCAGATTTGGGTCACTGACTTCCCTGTTGAGAAGTAACTTTAATATTTGGGTAAAAGCTGGGGGTAAAAACCGATCTACGTAAGAAGATATTTTAAGTACAGAACAAAGAAATTGTTGAAATAATATTTCAGCTCAGTGACAAAAGCGCGTGACTACAGGCTACAGCGGATAAACGTGCCCTCCAAAGCACATTTTACGAGTGTTTATCAGCTGGTATTGTCCTATCGGATACACTCACACACTCAAAAATATCAAATTTGAGTGTCGCGCGTGGTAATTAAACTAAACCCACCACCTTTGGATCTAAAGCCCAGCCTCAGACTAACTAAGCTTAGAACATGATATTGCTCATTTTAAACTATTATATTTAAAGGCATTTATATACTCTCAGAAATACTCATCATATTTCCTACAATGTATCTCATTATCAGTGTTACAATTGCTTATAATCACGTCTACACCACCACCTTTGTATAATTAACACAAAGGCATCGCTGCAGGCGGTCGCGTATTCTGTCATTAGAGTCTTTTAATAATTATGACAGCGCCAGATCAAAGGAAATGCATAATTGTAGCAAAAAAGCGGTTTGTTCTAGATTTTGTTAAGATTTAGCTTTATAAAATAATTGTGATAAAATATTTTTTGCGGATTTTAAACCTATGATGTGGAAGTCAAAATATTTCCATTGACAGAATAATTTCATAAGTCAGTAATAAATACTTAGGAATCAAATAAATAGGAGTCAAATATTAAAAACGTAAATTTATTTTCTAGACACGATTTAAATATATTAAAAACGCAAATTTATTTTCTAGACACGATTTAAAAAAATATATAACAAATATCCGCATGGTAAAAATAAATGTACACTACAGTATACGAGTAGATTCCCTAGTCATTCATTCATTGTTTCGTTGTCTTTATTTATTACAAAAATCTTTGCAACTTACCCATCCACGCAATTTACACATATTTACCCACTGCATACCTATCAATACATACCCACATAGAGGGACGCATTAACTTCCGAAGTAGCTACGGGCGACACAGGGCGTCTGGAGGGTGCCAAAATAGGGGTACTGATTCATCAATTGTGCAAAGTGCCACTTCATATTCAGTCGTAGGACTGATCTGCGTTTTGTAGGAAAAGCGACAGAGTTTACTGTCCATCGGTTGGTAGATTGCATTTTGAATGTGGGATTGTCTAGGCAAGTTGACATCGTAAGTAAAAAATATATATTTGAAAGTAATTTGAGGCTGGTTATAGACTGACAATGAATGAACGATTATAGAGTGGTCATGGTCACGGGGTATAGTTATATCTATAATCAAAAATACAATAAGCACAGAACTGAAAAATTTGTTTTTCTGTAAACAGTAAATTATCTAACATTGTAATTTATGCAGTAATGGTTATTAAAAATTAACCGTCACTATAATTGTCGCTATCATTTATTCTGATTTCGGTTGGTAGATTTCATTTTGAATGTGGGATTGTCTAGGCGAGTTGAAATCGTAAGTCTAAAAAAATATTTGTAAGTATATTGTAAGAAGCTGATCACAGAAACAATGAATGAACGACATAGAGTGGTATGGTCACGGGGTATAGTTATATCTATAATCAAAAATATAATAAGCACATCACTGAAAGTTTTGTGTTTCTGTAAATAGTAAATTATTTAACATTCTAATTTATGCAGTAATGGTTATTAAAAATTAACCGTCACCATAATTGTCGCTATCATTTATTCTGAAAAGAGTGGTGAAATTCAGTCTAGGCTGTCGCATTCGTTTTACCGATCTTCAATGAGGGTTGATTGGATGACGTCAGTCACAAGCAAAAGAAAATAGTGTAATTTGATATGATTTTCCATGTAATAGTAGTAAGTAGTCGATATCATAATCATTTTATGAGTTAGTGCGTAGCAAACTGAAGGCTACGAAACTACTACGCCGTAGCAGTCGAAGGCCTATCTATCTATAATCATCATTTTATGTTAAAGATTCATTATAGTAATTAAATTACAATTATATTCGTATTTTCCATGGTTAAAATAAAATTATATTGCATTGAGGCTCATAATTATATTTAAAAAAGTTGTTAATATTAAATTAGTAAAAATAATTAAAAATAATAAATCAATATTTTCTGGTAGACTTTCATGTTCTATTATTATCAAAAAGGAAAATTTTTACCCACCAATTTGTCTTCATGACTAATATCACGCCATAAAAACTTCGTCCACCCCAAAAAACTGCATCTACCCCGTAGGTATATACATCCAAATGCACTTTATTCCTCTTTTCGGCTAAGCAAATAGAGTTAGTTGGATAATTTGACAGTGCACCCCCCGGGAATTGAACTTGCGATAGGGCGGCACTCCACTCCACTACCGATGCATTCATTCAGACAAATTAGAATAATAAGATTTTTTTATCTGAATGCGTCTGAAATATTGATGAGGTGCTAATGCCTAATGGAAAGGTAATTTTAGTGTTAAAATAAACATAATTTACTGAGTTATTTTAACAAAATTGCAAAGAAGTTGATGTTATTATTTTAAATCGTATTCAAATTTTTAAATGTGGATTTGAGTGCTGACATGAAATGTTCATAATTGTGTCCACAACATTGTGAACAAGGCTGCTGACTAGACGTGTCCTCGGAAGTACGGAATAATCTTACTTATCAGGCGATTCAGTGGACATTGTCTGAACGAAATTTAAGAATTATTTTCGCTGGAATCGAACCAAAAGCATCTAATCAAGAGCCCATGCCACTAGAAAACAGAGTCAATGTTGTTTTTTTATTGCAGGTCTAGATGCAGAGCTGTACTACGTGAGAGAGGGGGTAGTTAACACCTACGCTACAGGCTTCATAGTGCCAGTGCCCGCCCACATAGCGGACCTTGAGTTTATGTGGCAGTCCCTTGGTAGAAGACCGGTGAGTAACGCTATACAATACAATACAAAAGTTTTTATTTTCTTTCACATAGAAGTAAAATTTAAACTAGGTGAAACTTACATAAATAATAATACTAAAATCCATCTATGTGAGAGACTGGTGTCTGTACTAGGAGACATTACAGATCACCAGCCTCTCCTCACTCCGAACCTGGTGGAATCGCAGTAGCGGCCGGTACATAAAATATTTTACTACCTATGCGATGTACAATTACAATGTGTGTGTGTGTGTGTGTGTGTGTGTGTGTGTGTGTGTGTGTGTGTGTGTGTGTGTGTGTGTGTGTGTGTGTGTTGCCTGTAAACCTGTGGTTACGCACACAAGGGCGTGTGTCCGTATGTACAACCACAAATTTGGTCGAGCGGCAGTCGTGAGATAAAAAGCTTTAACATTATTCGACCTGTTTTCCTTCTATGACGGCTAAACGGATTTTGATGAAATCCAGTGTCCTATTAACGTTATAATAAGCGTTTCTAATTTTATTTTACTGTAGAATATTTACTTGATTTGCTCTTTGGTATCTTTTTAATAATATTTATAAGACTTTCAAAAAATGTCATAAAAATGCGATGTCATTAACAAAATTTCACTGATAGCACATAATAATTACCTACCTATCATGAGTTTTAAATTTTGTGGGGAGATAAAGTTTAGAAGGCTGGCACATACTTCAGAATAAATATTGGTTAAATTAATATACACTAGTATCGTATTATTTTTACCAATTATAATTTTATTTAAAATATATCTTTCTTTCAAATGATAGTAGCCCTGTGTAACACTACAAGTATTACAACATTTTCAAATCCTTATCTTGGCTTCTGCTTAAGTATTCAGTGCACGGTAATTCACTTCTGGGTATAGCCTTCTCTAAGTTCAATAGCTATCTTGGCATTTCTTCGTGTCTGGCACGTCTGGTATCTAGTCACACTAAAAGAAAAAAGAAGAACTATTGCCTACTTAATAAAAACTACGGTACTTCTATAAAAATATTATAATAAGCTAGATTTTTATTTTCGTATGCATAAATATGCAATAAATAAATAACAAATAAACATTCTTTTTTTATTAGAAATTCTGAAAGTTATGGTCATCTCGATTAAAATATTAAGGCTACTTCTTACTGCGGAAAAATATGTTAATCCCACAGGAAAACTCAGCTAGTAATAAAATGAAAATAAAAATAGATTTTTTTACATGATGACTTCAAAAACAACTACGAAAATCTAAAAGGTTCTTGTGTGGACAGTTATGAGGTCAGATCCAAAAATTTTGCAATTAGTGATTATATTAAGTATTTTCACACCATGTGAAACAAATCATGATCGATTCTATTTCCCTAACTTTTGAGAAGCATCAGCCACCACCATTGTACACGTTGGCATTAAAATAATACAACCGATATCCGAAATCTGCTTTCAAGTTCGATTTACCCACGGCTATAAATCTGACTGAGCTTCAAATATCTACCTACCTATATAACTATAGCTTCGTATAACAGATAAGCTGAGTTTATGTTTTAGCTAAGACGTGTACGCCTTAAGCCACTTGCTATTAGTTAGAAAGTCTTAAGTTATAGAGACAGATCTCAACTAGCTTCCTAGTAGTATATAGGTAGGCTAATAATAGGTAGGTAATTAATTTGTTTAACTACATACAATACTGTCATTTTGGAACATTTACTACGATAATTATATTTCATTTAATAGGATTCACAGACAGCCATACGAGATGATGATGATGATTATATTTCACGTATGCGTCAACATAATATTAAAGGTATAATAATTATTGAATTACCTATTGTTGGCGTTTCTGAAAAAAATAAAAGTAACATTTAATATTGATAATATCGGCTCGAGTAAAGATTTTTTATAATATTTCAATTTTTTTTAGATTTTTTATTAATTAATGAGTAAGTTAATAATATCGAATAAAATACCTACTCCCAAAATTATGAAGAGTCTAATTAGCACAAAAATGAAAAGGATGGCATCGTTACCATAACGAAACATTATCCTGCTTAGAGCAAAACCAATTAGCGGCTTTTGTTTACAAACTGTTATTCTTCTATACTTTATTTTCCCTCCAAAACGAGGACTAAAACCGCTCCTTTGTCTCTCAAAATTAAACCGTTTTCAGACTAAATTGAAGCGAGTTTGTCGCCTGCGAATTATAAATAAAGCGCCTCTGAATACCAAACAAAATTCAATTTACCGCATCATTGTGTTGAATTAAATCTGGGCTAAAATAAATAAGTAAATTAAGTGTCGGAGTAACTTGAATTATGAATGGGAAACAGTGTTAATAGGTACATTTTGTATGGAACAATACTATGTAATTGAATTTCAAACAGAACATTAGGTAATAGGTAGTCTCAAAGCTTGTATTAGTTTTCCGACTTCAAAATATATCTATTTAGCTTTTTTTAGCTAGTTGAGTTTTAAAGTTACTTCAAAATAAAAGTACCTATTTTGCTTATTGTAAATGAGTCGTAGCACTTCGCTACAGATTGTAGCAAAACTGCTACACCGTAGCACTTGACCATGCTGCACTGCTACGCTGTAGGCACTACTTTTTTTTTCTTGTTACAGTTGCCTTATGTGATGGGAATAGACTACGAAAGTCGAGGCGCCATGCTTCCACCGCAAGTCAACATCTCCGAGCGAGGTTTCGTGCCTACTACCCTGCAGACATTTCGGTAAGACCTTACCTAAGTATTATCTAAGTCTTTATTTCAGACTCTTTGCATATTTGGCTACCTAACCTAGTACAGAAAGAAGCTATCGACCATTGACAAAGACCAAAAACCTTCTTTTAATTCATATATCCTATTTATTTGTAACTCTTTCACGTTTTAACGGCTGAACCGATATTAATGAAATTTAGCAGGACCTCGGGAAAATACGTTCCTTATTCCCACGAGAAAACTAAGTATTTAGCCGCGGGTGTTACCTATTACTCAAATCACGTAATCCATCTAATAAGGTACTTACTACATCAACCTACTTTACTCATGGCCAAAGAGTGGGAAGTTGATAGTACTTATCTGTCTACTAAAGTTTATGGTCTGTAAATCAGGTGTGCGCGTGGGCGTTCCGATAGTAACTAAATCTTTCAAGCTATTTTGACCTCAAGCTGTAAATTATTGCGCTTTGAGCAGCTTAGGAACTTGGATCTGGCTTCAGTGAATAAATCTAGAGGATAACTTTATGAATAGAGTGGAGAATTATTTTTCAAGAGATTTTCATCACAGAGTAGTAGCGGTACCTTTAAACATATTTTGATATTATCTGCTCAAGTAACGGATAAAATGCATTTCTTTAGTGCTATATCAGGCCTCTTCTTATAAGAATGGGTTTGTCTACTGATCAGATTACGCTTAGCCGACAGATTTCGACCACCCAGCGAAACAATAGAGATTAGGATACAATATAAATTAGGTATAATAAAAAATAAGTAAAATAAGGTAATAAGTAAGTTTGCACACACCTAGCAGGTAAGGTGTATGTAAACTTACTTAATTATTTTTTCATAGAATATAATATAGGGGACCAACCTATTGGGGTTCCATGCATTTTTTTTTTATTATCAATGTGTAACTTCTCCTTGTTTCCCCTCAGGGTTCGTTTGCCATGCACAGGCTCGAGGAGTGCAGAAATCCTGGTGACGATGCAGCTGAACATCTCCTCGCCTGATAGAGCTCACAAAGATGTGAGGTTGCTCTTCAAGAGAAATAAGATCTGTTTGAAAGGTAAATTTTAAAAATACACTATTTGAATTTACGTTGGTGCGAATCTAGTGCACTTGAGGACTGAATCATATTGAAGAGCTCAGCATAATAAAAACCAGCATGAAAGTCACATAAGGGTCAGTTCACACCGGGAAAGTTAGTTGTATTGTACTATGAAGTGACAGGCTGCACTGCACACCGCGCTGCGAGAAATTTTCGAGCTCATCAAAGAAATTACTTTTTGCATTGTAAATAAAGTTCTATACTGTATCACGTTCTGGAAAAATGCGAAAAGTTTCCCGGTGTGTACTGACCCTAAATGCGATATAAAAATGAATGATCTAGAAATTTTAAATTATATTATCAAACTCAACAAGGAAACCTTTTCAATAACAGTCTAGATACCTGAGGTGCCGTATATTGAAGCACCTTGGCATAATAAATCTCCCGCCAGCATATTTTTAATCAATCACGCCTGTCCGACCTGGCTATCTGCTACCGTGTGTATAACCTGATATGAGCTGATGGAATACATTTATAAGACTTTATTATGGATACGGATACGGAACATTTACGCCAGCCGTACGATAGTGCAAGTAGCTAAAATAACAATAATGTTGGATAGAATCAAACGATTTTTGGTCACCGAATAACAAGGTGTGGATTCTGAAAAAAAAGAATAGTCAGGGAATAAGGGAAAAATAAAAAGAACATGGACACACTTACCTACATAATCACGCCTTTATCCAAAACGGGATAATCAGGGAATTAACAGCGTAGTAAAAGACGTTTTCGCCACTTCAGACAGATATTGGTGATTTCAGAAAGAAATATGTATAATAGTAAATTTAAAAGAATTAAAATAATATGTCAATATTCAATATCCAGATCAGACAAAACAAACTAAAGACATATCTCAAAACAAAAATACAAACAATAAAAAACAACTATTTGAATAAAACTGCTCTAAACCACAATAAGCGCAATAGAAAAAGTTGCCAAACTTGCACCATCTCTCCCCTTCAACAAATCATTTTATAACAAGCAAATTGGTGCACTAAAACCATATAAAACCAGTAGAGGCAGCTCGAACACTTTCCCCGTCTAGGGCAATAATAATAACTATAAATTCAAGTCTATCGGCACTTGTAAAGAGAGTAGCACTCATAGCCAGAGCAAGGGGCCTTTTATATAATAAGGTTTATTTTGCGGACAAAATCTGATAAAATTTTTAGAAATTTTTAATGAAGTGTATTTTTAGTTTTTTTTTTTAAACTATTCGCAAGTTAAGAAGAAAACCTTTTTGAAGTAGTCAAAATCCTTAATATCAATGAACCACAAAATAATTACAATGACAAATACAAAGAACCTAACAAAGATTACGGGTATCAAAAGTTTACAAAGTATTTCGCACAATTGTACACAAACCTCGTGTAAGCCACCGTATTTGGAGAAAGTGTCGTGAACAAGGGGTACAAGTGGACTATCTCTTATTGAAGAGAGTGTTCTGTATTCAGTTATCATATCACTAATGTTACTGTTATTTATTCCACATTTATTCTATTGTTTGATACGGGAAATGTATTACTTAACTGGCATAAACGCCTAGGATTTCTAACGGCCTCGGTATAGCATAAAGGACAAAAATCATCGCATTCATCATTTTCAAAAAATTGCACGTTTAGAGTTAATAATCGAGTTAAGAATTGATTTGAGTAGGTAATCAAGTATTAACCAAGGAGTGACGTCATAACTAGCTGTTTTCATACAAAAAAGCGTTTTTGACATTTCATAAAATGTTGCTGATTTGGATACTAGCGTATTTACCTTCAAACTTTTATTCAAAAAGAATAATCGAAACGATCTCCTAGAAGCCTACACGGGGGGGATTTTTCCATCAGAGCCTTACAAATAACAATTGGTGTTCTTCACAAATCACTCTCCCTCTTTATTAGCATGTAGAGACTTGAGCAACAGGATATTTTGTGGAGATGACGTCATAAAGACGCACTAGGGATGTTCTCAGTCGATATGTATTTATTTCTGGGAGTTTTGGTTAGTAAATCACCCACTGTCATAGACTATGCTTTTTTATTGGTTTAGGTAGAAATGACTCAAGATCAAGATGTCTCAATACTGTGAAAGTAGGTAGGGGATGTATCATTCAATTCTATTCTATTCGCAAAATCATTTTGTTATATTCCTTCCGGGCATTTTCTATGAGATAAGCTAA
>JARACY010000946.1:0-70570 GCA_029255725.1 Scrobipalpa atriplicella
TGTACTGAATGTTTAATGCTGTAATACGTGTTATGTTATGTCGCAAACCTATACAGCCTCTCTGGATATCCCAAAAGAAGTCGCGAGTCGAATCGAAAGAACGAAAAGTAACTAAAATGTATATTTTTCCAACTACGCCTTAATGTTGAAAAAAATATGAGTGGAAATTAAGGATTACAGGAATTTCACACCCTGTATACACGGGTCCAAAATCTATCTTCGCAGCTAATACAGAAAGGTCGTCATAAGAAATGTATGCAATGTCATATTGACGGCAAATAGCAGTTAACTAAATTTTATTTCCCGCTTCAACTTATACCGTAGCCGCAGCCAAAGGAATCCCGACTCTGAAGAATTTCTTATAACAAAAGTCGGGGGGTTTTGAGCGGAAGCGATACAAATTCAGACAAAGCTTTCTTGTTTTACCGTTTTGTGGATAAATAAGGATAAAGTCTTTGATTTGCAAGATTACTATAATTATAAACCACAAAAAGATATTTATTTTTAGTCTGTCAATGAAAAATCTGATTACACATTTTATAGCGCTGTTTGTTTTTTTTTATTGTTAGGTAATGAATAGAAAAACGCTTACAAGCAATTGTTCGGTTAAAGGTGAAGGTTAGGTTGGCAACATGAATTTGAGCTAACCAATGTGGACTCAGGGACTATGGTCCAACCTGGCGGATCGTGGACTTTATGTGGTCGTGTCAGTCAAAGTGTCCCATCAGAACAAAGAGATTTAAGGAATAGACACTTGTGTTGCGCAAACACTTGGGATCTAAAAAGTAGTCCCGCGCATTTGATCGATCTCCGGGAGATTGGCCGCCATCACCGAAAATCGGTTGGAAGGACTACTCACGCAATGACTTGGAGAAACTTTGTAATTAAGTTACAAATAAAGACGAAAGAGAGAATAATAAATTATTCAATATCAGACATTGACCTGCTTGTTGACATCGACAACATGTGTTTTACAAGGCAGGTGGTCTTCCAAAATATATAGATATCGAAATAACATAAAAATAAATCTAAAACATAATAATAATAACATACAAAAAAAACAAAACATTCTAAAAAGAAGAAAACAAAATAGCGAAAGATCTAAAAGACATCCTTGTGCCACTTACGAAAACAAGTAAAAGTTCAATAAAATTAATTCGACGGTCGAAGAATACCCAAAAGTACCCAAAAGTGAGGTGTCTTGGCGCTTCAGCCCCTATATCGGGTATTACCCTAATCTTGACGCAGGAGTTGCCAAACTTTTCGGTCGATTTACCACATAGGTAAATAGGTTTTTGTTCTTTTTGCCCAAACTTAAGGTAACACAAAAAGTTGTCGAATTTCCGTGGGGACGGTCTTTAGATCGACTTTATATCGCCCTCACTTAAATAAGTGTTTGTAAAGATAAATTGATGAATTGATAATATGGGGTGCTATTATAATTCGGTTAAAAATATGACAAAGAAAGCGTTGTACAAAAAGTCATCCTGTGTCCGTTTCCAGGATCTAACCTATAATAAAATTTCATCCCGATCCGTCTAGTGGTTGATCACATCGGCTTATTCCAATTTCATAGTGCATAATTATCTCTACGTCCCAATCCGTCTCTTTTTAAGGATCGATGCCATCTGCTGTAAATAAAGTCAAACCCTCAAAATAGCTACGTAAGCAAAGTTTAAGCACCACTGTCCTCGAGGAATTATAGAGCTATTCAGCTAAAACCCAACCGTTTGCAAGCGATTGTGAGCTTTCGAGTTCAGTGGTTCTCTAATGTTCCCACCTCGTTAGCTATAGTGTCACATAATACGATAAAATACTATCTATCTGCCCATCCCGTGGTTTCAACTGGTATAAAGAGAATTCCTATGGGAATGAAATTATCTCCGCGTTATTTCTTTGGTGTTTTAAGCGTAAAAAAACAGAAAATTTTATTAAATTCCTGTATGAAAATGAGAAATTTTTCTACGGTGACAATTAGCCATTGATTGTTGAAAGAATATTATCCTACCATCTCTAGCAAAAAATACAAAATCCGTTCAGCTCTCTAGCCTTCAAAAAGCGTCAGACATACAGAACTTTCACATTTATAATATTGGTTCATCAAGTCACTCAACACAGCCAAGAAGAAAGAAGGACATGATTTATAGCAACCTTGCAGTAGCATCGGATCCTGAGATAATCAGCTGTGGACATCCACGTCACGTCACACACTGAACAGTAATCCTAATAAATAAGGGATTATCCTTGAGGTGCCACCCACGGACACTAGTGCCGCCATAAGTTCAAACTACCCTTGTGGTTTAGTGGTGAGAGTCTTGAGCATTTGTGGATTTGATTCCTATGTTGTGTAAGGAAAATGTGAGCTGATTCACTTTATTTTTTTCGCCCAGGTATTAGTATGTTGACGCTCTGCTAATACCACAAGGGATAATGCTGTCAACAGCTCTTAGAGTTTCTTTGAAAATAATTTGTAAACGTTTATTTATTTAATTTTTGGTTAGGTTTAATTGGTAGGGCGTTTTTGCACTCATCCATATTTGATTTGCATCAAAATCCTTAAAATACGGATATGGATGGGTACACAAGTTGTCATACATTTACTAGGAAGGCCAAACCGGATACGAAATGAATACGAATCTGATCTGGATGAGTGCGAAACGCTCGTACATACATACGTAACATAAACTTTTATGATAAATTTTAGTTTTTCAGTATAACGAAGTAATAAAGAATTTGCAGGTCAAACTTACTGAGCAAAAAACATCGCAATTTCATTTCTGTCTAACTTGTAACCAAGCAGGAAAAAAAGACAATGCCAAGGCCAGAAAACTCAAAAAATAACAATCATGTTTCTGGCGTGACGCCAAACGGCACGCCAATATATCTAAGATGGCGGACACCGGAAAATGTTGACAAAGTCTTTTACATAATGTACGTTTTGTAATAGGCGCAATGTATACTACATGTCTCACATGGTAACAGACGAATCTATTTCCGTTAACATTTATCCCGGCAGAAAAGCACTAAGATAAAAAACAAATACCTCAAATACTTCCGCATTGAGTCGCCTTTCTAGCCGGCCCCGGGATCTCTAAACGAGAACAGAAATGAAATGAAATGAAATGAAATGAAATGAAATGAAATGAAATGAAATGAAAATGAAATGAAAACATTTATTTGCAGACACACACGGTTAATTAAAATGTATAAATTCACAAAACAGTAGTACAAGCGTGGTGCACCAACAATTGGTATGCAAATATTTAATTATATTCCTAACAAAATTTTAAAAAGAAGTTGTATTTATATAAAGTCAATATTTTTTAGCATATTAATAAAAATGTCAAATATAAAATGTCAGTTTATTATCTATATCATTAAGTTATATAATCTATAATAATAATAAAATAAAGATTTAATAAAATGTCATGCTGGGCGCCCTTGAAATTTAAATTTCTCAAACTCCTTAATTGAGTAAAAACAGTTATCTCTAAGTACATTGAATAAATATTTCCTAAATCTAACCACAGGAAGAGCTTTTAGCCAGTCAGGTAACAGGTCGTACAGTTTTCTACACATGTTGGCACTATTTCTGGCAAAACAAGTGGTAGTGTGCATAGTCCTGGCCAGTCGGTTTGGATACCTAGTTCGAAAGCTGAATGTCCTGTTTTCAAAAAGATTTTTATTTTTCTTTACGAATATGCATGCCTCGTAAATATACAATGAGGGTAGACTCAGGAGATTCAGCTTTTTGAATAGCGGGCGGCATGGTTCAATGGGCCCAACACCACACATGGCTCTAACACATTTCTTCTGAATTATAAACACCTGCTGCATCTCTACAGAATTCCCCCACATTATCAGTCCATATCGTAAAACAGAACACACATAGCCATGGTACGCAATTAGGGCAGTCTTTTCACTACAGATATTGCGCAGGCGGTACAACGCATAAATAAATCTATTAATTTTAGTAACAACTGCTTCTACATGCTGTTTCCATGACAGACGTGCGTCCAGTACAATACCGAGGAATTTCATCTCAGTGGACTCCAATATTGGTGTATTTTCGTTCGATATGGTCAGAATCTCTGGTTGCTTATTTTTATTTAAAAACTGTATGAATGTGGTTTTGTCAAGATTTATATTTAAATTGTTACTTTTGAGCCAAGATACAACTTTACTAATAGTTAAGTTAATTTCAGTTTCGTAATCTACACCTGGATTTCTATGTATCACTATGGATAGATCATCTGCGAATAGTATACATGGGTACTCTGTGATAGCTGGTAGATCATTTACGTATAAAACAAACAGCAATGGTCCCAGAATTCCACCTTGAGGAACTCCGACGTCGTTCTGTTTGAAATCTGACCTGTAATTGGGTGGTTCTGGCTGGTCGTTAAGAGTATTTATTTCTACACATTGCGATCTTTCACTAAGGTAATTTTTAATGAGTGTGTTAGCTACGCCTCTAATACCGTACTTGTCTAGCTTGCTTAAAAGGATTTCATGAGAACAAGCAGAATGCCCAGTTATTATTGGAACAGTTGCGTACCTTTAACAAAGTTTTCTTAGCAAATCTAAAATCATCGATTAAAGTAACATTTTCATAAATAATTCTGCAATATGATGCGTAAATGTATTTTGGACCTCATCGTCTACCTAAGTTTAAGGCCCCCCCCCCCCCAATGTGAAGCTCATTCAAGTAACCAAGGACTGAATATCTCGCAGAAAACACCATTCGAAAGTCCAATATTACGACCAGACATTTATGGAGGGGGGTTGCGCAAAATGGCAGCTAAATTCCATAGCAAGCATGCGCTATTTAGCACCGTCTTTCATTTGTTTAACACCGTCGGTTGTAATTCACATCGGTCGCTACCACCGTAATAAAAATACCGGTCTTTTCCGCCCGTGACTGGAGCGAGATAAGTCACGTCAGTCGCTCGCCGCCCCTTTATGATTTATACACGTTTATAAATCCAGCATTACTCTTTCTTAGCCGAGCCCATATTGCCTACTACGACACCTGTGAAAAGCCAAGAGCTGATGCTATTTCTAGCCCAACATAACGCGGACAACTGTCGCTACCGCAATGGAAATACCAGGTCTTTTCCGCCCGTGACTGGAGCGAGATAAGTCACGTCAGTCGCTCGCCGCCTCTTTGTGATTTATACACATTTATAAATCCAGCATTACTCTTTCATAGCCGAGCCCATATTGCCGTGAGAGTTGAACGCTCGGAATTGAAAATGTAACTTTGGATTACAAAGCGCTTTGTGAGTTCTAGCGTTTACTCTAAGTTGTTTATTTTCGTTTGTAAACATAGGCTGTTGTTGGTAATTGTTTCAACAAATTAACGTTAGTATAGAATATGGTGGTTAAGAGGGAACGACATATTAGAAAGCTCTAAGGCTCGTATTTATAAATCGATCTCAAGATTGAGAGTAATATTAAGTATGGATTTGACATGTCGTTTTGTACTGAAATGACATTTCTGATACGAACTTAAACTAGCTGTCACTCTTGAGTGCTGATTATCAATACGGGCCTAAGTTCCGATCCTCGAATTAAACCATTAACCAGACCACCCATTTTTGATAATTTATATTTGTTTGGTTTACTGAGTGAAAATAACTGAAAAAAGATGTGGTCATATTTGGACTCGTATGCTGTAAAGGGCTAAAAAGCTTTTCGATACATAAAATTCACGTTTTTGTTTTATATGGGGTGTTAATTTAATTGCATGCCATAGCATAGGGATTGTTTTATTATTTATTAAATAAATTTAATTTGACTTGTCCATACAAAATGACCACTTTGAATAAAAAAAATGATAGAGAAAGTATGTATATTATGGCATGCAACCAAATAGTGATCTCAGATAAAAGTCATGTTTCATACTCGAATGTAACTCGAACTTGAGCCACATAAATGTCAGGACTCGTCCCTTAACTTGTAAAATTTATGAGCATCGAGAGGCACGACCGAAAGTTGACTCTCCAAGTTGGATTCTAGACAGACGGACTGCTGTTCAACTATAATCCGATTATAAAATTACCGTAAACGTGCAATTTCATTGCAGTCATGCCAGTAATGTTCAAGTTTTTTTTTTCTAAGAATTTTCATATTAAAAGTCATTTCGAAGAGAGAGATATAAGTCCAGCCTTAAAATGGCGCATATCAATGACTTTTTGATCATTTTTGATCGTTTGATCGTTTTTGTCTTCATTGCTGATTTTTGATAAATTATATTTTTAAATATTTTAAGAAAATTAGTTCAGATAACGTTGTTACGAATACCTTTAACTACTCTGATATTAACGTGCTGTTTATCAGTTGTTGTAACAACACTCCCATTGGAATGTAATGACACGCTGCGACTGCATCTAAACTGGAAGTTGGCAGTCGGATTGCAGTCGAGTTGAAGTCCATCTGTCTAAAACCTTAGACAGAAACCAACTTGCTCTCAGCTAATAAACTATTTGGAGATGAAAGTAAGAATAGTAAACATGAGATGATTTATGTTGTGAGGTTACAGAGAAGTAAAAGTATGTCACGGTCTGAAACTTTCATGCTGGACTCGAAGCGATAAAAAAACATACGGAAATTAGGGAATGCTCGATCACTTTCTTATAGCGAAAAAAAAAAACCGTAGTATTTTGATAGCTTAATTAAATTATCGGTCACTATATATAGACCCTCTGTTTATAAAAACCGATAAGTAGATACCGTAATCCATGATAATAACATGGAGTAATATTACATAATCATCATCATCAGCCACAACAGTCCACTGCTGGACATGGGCCTCCCCAAAATTGGGGGTATATGCCATACTCACCACGCTTGGCAGGCGGGTTGGTGAGCGCAGTAGAAGTTTTCCATTCACAGGGAACGATGCTGCCCATTCCCTGGATTTATCCCTTAGTCACCTTTTAAGACACCCGCAGAAAGTAATGGGGTGATGCTATTCTAACCCGGCACCACACACCACAAAATACCTACTAACGAAATCGGAGATTTCTCCCCAAGTATGAATTGGATATGGATGCAATATGAAATCGTGAAAAAATATTTTTATCATAATAAAACTGGTACCTACTCCCTTTCCCGAAAAGGAACGTGGAAAGAAATAAAAAAACACTGAATTTTAAGAGATGCACCTCGGCTGTTTGTTTAGTCAATTAATACATCCGATCTGCCTAATAACCTCCAAAATAAAAAGGATTGGAACACTTTGATATCCAAATTGTAAAAATAAAGTCAATTAATTCAGGTCAGTCCTTTTTAATTTACCACAGAGATTCGAATTATTCTGGGTAGCTCGGGTAACATAACGAAATTCAAAAGGGTATCATCACAGAGAGTGGAGCTTAATAGAAATGCCACTGGGGTCAAATTTTATAATGAGGATTCAAACAACACCGCAAGATCACGTATGGTTTGATGAATTTTCATGACCTTTTTATGTGCGTTAGGTATATTTTCTACCATAGGTATAATTCCTGACAGAATTTCTGAAAATGTGTGAGTAATTTTATGCGAACATATAAAATTAAAGTATAGAATGCATTTTTTGCTTGTACTGTGTTGTGAACTTGTGAAATTGGTCATGTTGGTGGAACTGACGTCACAAACCTTACATGGCTGTTTGAATACGCATAACTCACTCTTCTTGGCCTTAAAAATTTCGCTATTGTGTATTTCATTTTTGTCTGGCACTTCTATTTTTTTTCTTATATCTGATTGATACTAATCAATACCTATTTCGAAACACATGCATGGAAATCCGAGGGTTAATTTCTTAGCCAAGGGCCGACCCCACGTATTTATAACTATACCAAGGTTTATAAATTAATCGACTTCTTAGTTTAATGTGATGTGATCTATTAAAATATACCTAAATAAAATCACACTATGCACCTTTATTTAAAAAAAAAAACTATCGTAAACATTTCAGATTTTTTACTTTGTTCATTAAATTGTTTTTATCTGTTGGCGAACATTTTTGTATCATGCTTGCTTATGGAGATTATATCCTTTAAATGGACATAATTTTAAATAACCTTAATTATTTTTACTTTATGTAAAGGGCGGTAGAGTGTAGGTCCATAAAAATTTAAAAGTTGCCCTATTTACAGCTGAAAAAGTTTAAAACCTATGAGATTTTCAGATGAGTGTGTAAATAAGTAGTGTGAGTGGGGCCCACTTGAACTCTGCCGGCTGTAGCGAAAGTTTGAGCACCACTTGCTGACGGTTCGTTAAGCCGATACTGCTATTTAGCGGAAATAACATTTGGGCTAGTTTTATGTGTTTTATTTCGTATGAAAATAATTTAAATATGATCAAATAAGTATGTTGTTGTGCAAAGGTTCATAAAGGCAGGATAAAACCAGTAAGTATCGGTTCTTGGAATACCAATCCACCGCACTCTTTTTTCTTAAGATATTTTTTATAGGCATAGGTAGCAATTCCTACTTGTAAAAATTACGAATTAACTAATATAAGGTCTATACCTGTCCTTTTCTATCTTGAGAGAACAGAAATTGCCGTCCCAATAATTTTTGTCAAGATTTATAGTTAAGTCGTGCCCTCTACGAATATTGTATTGTATCTCAAAGAACTCAAAACTCTTGGAAATTACAAAATATCGTTATCTAAATTGTTTGAGTGCAAAAAATATTCAAAAATATTATAAAAAATTGTGCGTAAGATTATAAAGGTACCTCCTTCAAAGTCGACCCGACCTTTCCCATCATAGATACATACCTATAAGCATCGTTCTAACCATTATAACGGTTTTAAGATGGCTGTCGAGGAATCCAACAAAGAATGTGCCGAAATTAATCGTCTATTGATTACAATTCTGAGGTCTAAAGTGAATTCCTGTAAGATTGCAGACGATATTGGAAGTCTTTAATCATGACCACATATTGACTAAGCGACCCTTCGGATTATTGAACCTTAAGGTATAATTTCAAGCATTTCTTCCACGTTTAGGAAATAATTGTCGTAGGAATTTTCGTGATTTAATATGGAATCATAAAATCTAAAAATATGTGTGTCTGCTTTAAGCATCTGATTCAAGATAAGATAGTGGGAAATGAAAATCCTAGTTTTTTCATCAAAAACCGATTTCATCCAAATCCTGCGACATATATATATTATAGTATTCACGGGGAATGCTGCAGGCGAATTGAAAAACTACCAGTTAATCGAAAGTACCTATTTGAAATGTTTATTGCCAATTTTAAAAGGTAACTTTCACCATTCTTCCCCGGTCCCTATTTGATTTAGCGTAGGTTGATATTTTAGGATCCTCGAGGCTAAATTCCGCCGTCCGGAATTTCAAATTAGGTCTTTTCCTGAAGTCTTATTATACTAAGAGAATATGCAGTGATGATTTTCTGACCCGACACCATAGGTACAAGAAATATACAATACCTACAGACAACTTCCATGCTGGACTGGGAGTGGTAGCAAAACATAGAATGTGCCAGCTGCATCTCCTCCCGTGCATGCTGTAAAAATTAGCTAAGAGATCGAGGGTTTCAGTGTATTGCAATTTAGGCTATGGGCTGACAACCCGTCACTATAGCAATATACATAATCATCATCTGTATTAGCCCTCGAAACTTGTCAGACGTGGCGGAACAACCTATGTTTAGGTCGTTTTTGCTCTGCCTACCCCATTAGGGATAAGGGCGTGATTTTATGTATGTATGTACAGACAATAATTTTAATTCTTTGTTGCACCAAAAAACAACTTACAAATACTTAGAAAACTTGAATTAAACAGTAAATACAAAACAGGCGGTCGGTAGCAATTTCTTCCTTAAATAGTTGTTATTGATATATTATTAATATAGTGTCCATTCTGGATGGTTTTTGTATCGAATCAATCGACTATCAATTGGCAACACCAAATTCAATGATGCGCATAAAACCATTAATCAGGATTTACTGCGGTGATCCGCCAAAGGTCTAGATAGAACCACAGATTGTATAATAGCTACTATAATAGTTACATACAATAAAACTACTAAAAAAGATGAAAGGAAATTCTATAGGTGCTAGATCTAATAGAAAAAGTATAAACTAACATATGTTTTTAAATGTCTTCGACTTCGCAGAGTACTTCGAAGTCGAAGATCACACTAACGTGCGGTGCGGTAGTGTGTCATAATTATAATGAAAACCAGGATGAAGAACTTCTTCTTATTCTGCCAAGCGTTTTCCCGGCCTGATGCTGGGGTCCGAAGAAGATAGTCAAAAATAAGTCATGGTCTAATTCTCCGTTCAACAAAAAAACAAGTAAGCCTCTACAAATTTCACTAGATATGTTGTGCACCAACGACGAGAAGAACATATTGACGTTATTTTTTTTTCATAATTTGGTTGGATTCCCAACTAAACTTTTCAAATTGGGTACTTGACTGGGTAGCTTAAAAAATTCAAAACGTTTATACTTAAAACTGATGGCTAAAAATATTGTGGATTTCATTCGTCATTTTAAAAAAAATGCACATTTCGATTTTAACAATCGAATTAAAAGTATATAAGTTATTGATTTGATTAGTCAATATTTACTAAAATGTGACGTCATAATTTACTATTTTCATACAAAAAAGCGTTTTTGACATTTCATAAAAAGTTGCTGATTTGACTAGTTGGAAAGTAGCCAATTATACGTATGTCATGGGTTTCTGAAGAAATGAGAGAGAGTTTCCTAGAACTAAAAGAGATGAAACTATATAGGAAAGAGCTAAAAGGAATATTATAGTCTTAGATAAGCCGAAACTAACCTACAGGCGTCTATAGTACGCCTATAGACGTTACTTTAGGAATATTTCCCTCTGACGGCCTCTGAGGGAAGGGGTGTGGGTAATGGAACCAAGATCGATCTGCAATAATATCCATTTAAGTCTTGAGACGTATCCAGAGCCGTGGAAACTCTGATACGATTCGTGTACGAAAGGGGGTCTCACGATGTCAATTTAAAAAAATAAAATTATTTAAAGTTCTTCGCGACATCGCTCCGGCGCAGGACCGGAACAAGTGGCGCAATCTCGTGTCGGAGGCCAGAACTCACTTTGTACAAGTAGGTAAGTAAAGTTCTTCAGATTGGTTATTATATTTTAGAGATACAAAATCACTGACTAGATAATATATCTTAATGCATATCATACAATTTACTGAAACCCTCGAATAACTTAGTTGGTTTATACAGCGTGCCCGGCAGGAGAAGCAGCTGGCACATTCTATGTTTTTATCACTCCCAGTCCAGCATAGAAACATCAAATAAATGATGCTTCATTTTTTTTTTTTCATTCAATATGCAGATGCATTTTGATTTCATGAAAGACTCACTTTACAACTCTAAAACTCTTTTACACACCTCTGCATTATTATATCAACATAATGTATCAAGGAACTTGCGTTTAAAGCAAGAAAATAATCCCAAGGGATTTAAAGTTGTATGGAAATCCTTAATAGCCCAAGGGTTATTATGTGATTTGAATTTGGAATGTCATGTGAACTACTAAGAAAATAATTTTCAGAAAAAAAAAATATGGCTGTGTGTGTATTAAAACTGTTGCCACACTCGCCTTCTGCGCCTCCCGGCGAGTGTAAAAAGGCTGTATGACTAGTTATCTGTATGTGCTCTTTGCTTTGTATAAAAAAAAGAAACTAAAAAAAAGAAAACGCGGTGTGATTTTGCAAAAGTTTTTCTCTCATTGATTATTACTTCCATTTCGTAAATTGTCGAGTGAAATTAATATTTTGACTCCAGAAGACATTGTGACTAGTATTTTATCGTATTTTGTTATTTATGTTGAATATGTTAAATACGATCAATTCGTTTTTTGGAAAAATACGTAGGTAGTGGATTGTGAACGTGAAGTGTAGTTCAGTGAGTGTGAATTGACTTTCGGATCTGTTGCTTCTGGTATGTTTTCAATATTTATTTATGTATCAATATTACATGATTAGGTATATTTCTGAGCTTTATTATCTTACAGACGCCTGCCACCGTCTAAGTAATCTGTGCAGTAGGTGTGTAAAATATAGTATGCTCCTCGGGAATAAATGTGTCTTCGCCTTGGGCAGACTTGAATCCCTCGCTACATTCAGGATTCTTGTCATAATTCCCTCGCTTCGCTCAGGAATTAAAGATTTAATTCCCTCGCTGCGCTCGGGAATTAATCCTAGAATCCTTCATTCCGCTCAGGATTCAATATGCTGCCCGTGACGTTAGACACTGCTTTATTCCCTCGTTGCCTAATATACTATTAATTTTAGATGATTTCGCTCTATCGTCGACTCTGTCTCTGTTACTTCTGAAAATCAAAATCATTTTAAAATTAAAATAAGTCAGTACAAAGGTTGTGATCCACTTTCTTTACAAAAGACCCTTTATTAAGAAAACGAATCTGGTACGCTGAAGAAACTCAGTAGATACGCTCGAGGGAATAATTTTGGTGAAGATGTTCGAAGCTATGAAAATGCTAAGCGTTTAAAATGGTTTCCTGAAGAACTTCTGTATAAGCTGACGGTTTTAGGTTGAGTACCTTTTAGGATCTGGTGAAAAGCCAGCGATGAAAAGTAAAGTATGATAACAGGACTAAAAATGGCCGTATTAAAATGGCTATCGAAACTGGCAAGGTATATTATTATTGTAAGAAATCGTATTTCGCGAACATTAATTATGATTTTTGTAAGCTACCCTGATTTTTTGTTATTGCTTGGAAGATTTTTTGATAATATGGATTACTTTAGGAAACGGCAGCTTCCGGAACGGAAGCTTCCGTACCGCGCAAGATGATTAAAAATCCCTATAAGACATGTAAAAATAACAAATAATAAATATAATATCTAATGTTAATGATTATGAAAATTTAATATTGAAATGTAATGAATTCTATTTTAAGTAATTTTATAATTTTTTATAATTAGATTATAATTATGTAATGAATGACATGTAAAATATTTGTTTTACCAATAAATGAACTGAACTGAACTCCCTTCTTCGAATTTACGTCCCAGACGAGGGATAACAGCATTTCATCATCAGCATCAAACAAAACCATTAAGCAGAAAGCAACTTAAAATATCTTGCTTCCAGGAATTTATCCAATATATTTTCCTTAAGTAAACTTTGTAACCACGCTGTGTAGCATCGCCATTACCTAAATTCTGCGTAAAGACGTTATGCTCACTTAAGCTTATCAGCGATCTCAAGTCAATGAAGAAGAAAGCCTTCAGGCTGTTCGGAATTTGAAAAAATTACCTTCTACCCTTGAAATTTCCTGTCAGACGCACAATGTGATCAAAAGAGCTTGGTAATTAAATTAGTTACAATAATTTCGTCTTTCTTTAAAAAATACCAAAAAAAGATAACTTTTCTTAGCTCTACGCTTTCAACTACTTAAATCTAAATGTACTTAAACTTTGCCATATAAAAGTGTTGGTCTGTTTAACGAAAGAAAAAGTCATGGTTTTACCTGAATTATTTTGAGAAAACTTATTTAGCTTCGGGTTATATATATGTTACCGTAACATTGCATAAAATCTTAGGAAATTTATAACCTAACCTACCGAAAGTTTATAAACTGACGAGTAAGTTTGTAAACTAACAGTTGTTACAATTTTACGCAGATAATATATAAAGAGCTATTAATTCGTGGAGTAAGCAAGGATACCTAAGTTTGTATCCCTTAGTTAGAGCGTTACTTATAGAGTCGTAGTAAGGTAAGGAAATCCGTATTGATATTTCGAAACAATTGTTCTATTTGTTCTTTGGGCTGCTTATATACTGTCGAATTCAGAACAATCTAGAAAATTGGCATTCTACTTCTTCTTAGCGAGTGGATTTTCGAGCCGAACAACGACCCGATAAACCCTGGTATTCTACTATTTAATCTAGTTACGGCAAGTGCTTTAGATGTCACACATAATTACGAGTAATAATACAAAAATATGCATTATTATATGCATTAAGTACCTATGGCTGTAAATATAATTTTGTTGGTGTACCCATTAAAATAAAACTAAAATAAAATGGTTATATTATTATGATTTTTTAAACACACTCGAACGATTTTATTGAGATTAAATATTTTTTTTTTTTTTTTGGATAAAAGCATGTGTAATATTTTGACTATTATGTATTACCTGTTCTGGAATCTAAAATATAGATACTTTTTGTCTTGTAAAAATATTGCGCACTCATTAGGAATATAAACGTAAAAATATTCATCAATATTTCTTTCCAATTTGTAACGCAATTAAAATATCTCTTGACTTGACGTGACAAACGTGATATATTATTTATGTTTCATTTAATTCACTTCTCTTTCATTAAAACTAAGTAACAAAGTAGAGAATCCTGTTGCAAAGGAAGTGCTAGAAACAAATTTCAGTATCACTCTGCATTCTGCATAGGTGTAGGTACTTGGAAACTTATTAATCAGTTTTAATTAAAGCACTGAATGCGCTGTAAGCAACGCGAAACTCCACCGGGAACTCGGCTGACGAGTTTCAAATCCAACAGGAACTAACTAAAATCTGATTAATGAGTTTACTGGCGGGAAAATTGGACTCGGAGCTAACATCGATTGAATGGTTCATCAATGAGGTGGTTAATGAGAGGTTCCCATAGTGTCAGCACCAATGTGTGTCGCTAGACGGCAGATGACACTTTAATCACACTGTCGGTCGATAGCGGATGACGCTTTTTCACACTTTCAGCAGATAACAGATGGCATTCTTTCACACTTTCGGTTGATAGCCGATTACGCGTTTTCACACTTTCAGAGGATAGCGAATGACGTTTTGTTACACTTTCTTTCGGTCGATAGTGGATGATGCTTTTTCACACTTTCGGTCGATAGCGAACGACGCTTTTAAATACTTACAGTAGATAGCAGATGACGCTTTTTCACACTTTCGATACATAGCGGATGACACCTTTTTACACTTTCGGTAGATGAAGGATGACGCATTTTTACACAATACTTATTTACTTACGACTTTGACTTGCGAACTCAGCTGGCGCTAACTTACAAAATGACGATACTCAACGGTGATCATAATAACTGTCTAATTTGAAAGTATTTTTAAAGTTAATAACCCTGTGGATAACCCCTAATCATGTTAAAGTTTATCAGTAAAACAAACAAAAGTTTTTCTTTTTGAAATATTAGTGCAGATAAAAGAAGACATGTCCATAACATATGAATGGATAAAGAAATAATTTATCAACAAACTTCTGGCGTGATCTTGTTAATCTATCAATCAATGTTAAGGTCAGAGAGAGCAGAAAAAGCGAGTCACACTGACTCAGCAAAGATGACGTATCAAGTTACGCAACTTTCTTATTACTTCGTACAGTCAGAGGGAACGGTTTTATACACAATCTAACAAATACTTCTGCAGGAAAAAAGTATCATCCTAAAAATCTTATAAGGGCCTTCGGTTACATTCAGAAGCTAAAGTTACAGTTAGA
Source organism: Scrobipalpa atriplicella (assembly GCA_029255725.1). Lineage (NCBI taxonomy): Eukaryota > Metazoa > Arthropoda > Insecta > Lepidoptera > Gelechiidae > Scrobipalpa > Scrobipalpa atriplicella. Next base: position 15,515 of record JARACY010000946.1, read on the forward strand.
TGCATTTTGAATGCTTGTTCTTTTATGTAATCAGCATGGACTAACTACTCTGTACGCAGTTTATAAGGGAGGTTATAAGTCCTCTTTGTTTTATTCGTCCATGGTAATCAGGAAAGTGCGTTGAAATTAGTATTCCTGTAAAATAAAATTAGATGCTTGTGAATTGAATATCATTGTTTGTAAAAAATTACAGTGCCACCGAGATATTTGTTCATCTGTAAACGGCGGCGCCACTATAGCTGTATTTGCTTCGTTCTTGTCTGTGTAACCCATCTCACCACATGAACAGATAGTTGGTGGCATTGTCCTATTCATAGTTTTCTGTAACTTCTGATCTGACTGAGTCGAATATTCCAACACAAAATGTTTGCAGCAAGAAAACCATCGTCCATATTTACTTTAATTTTTTTATACCACAAAATAAATTGGACTGAAAACCAAGAACACCGACTGTATCTTATACAGGGTGCGTCAAACTAGGTTGTTGACCTCGTTGTGGAAAATATATGGAGCAATTCAATGTGTCCAAAGAACCCTATAGAAAAAGGATGTGGTTAATAACTTGTGACGAAGAGTTAAGGGCTAGCTTACCTTGACCACTTTCTATGTAGGTAGAGTTATTTTATTGGCCTGTTTTTTTTTATTTTTTTATTGAACAATACAGAAACAGCACAGATTAAATGTAGTATTCTGAACCATGATAACAATAGTGGTTTATCTGAGTTACAAAAGCCTTTCTTATATTATATTTTTATGGCATGTACAGCTTAGTTGGCAATGTATCTAGCTACGTAGAGGGTGCCAGGTTCGATTCCCGGCCGCGCAGGCATTGGAATGATGAATTTAAATGTCTGTTTCTTGTTTCTGGGTCTGGATTTTGTATAACGACCACTATCAAAGACAACGACCTGGATCAAAGGCTTAATATGCCCTCCGAAGGACGGAATATTTTTTCTTCAAGACATTAAGGTGATTCAGCCTGCATTGGCCTAACCAAACTGGGGAAAATCTCACAAAGTTTAAATTGACAAATATCAACTTTGTGAGATCGTGAATCTCCAGATCGTGAGACGATGGCTCAGACACTAGACCACGGATCTACCTACACAACTGGCGAACAATCATCACAAACTTGAACAAATGGAGTCTTGACTGATTTTGAAAAAGTTTTGGTGGTGGCATTCTACAAACTCTCTCGTGCACAACATTCGTGACTAGACCGAATCGTGGTCTATCTAAAATTTACATTCGGAATACCGTAAACCCCGACATCCAGAAAAAAAATCCAACTAATACGTTTTTACAGTCTTTTTATATCATGAATGTGAACGACAATAATATAACAACAAAACATTTAAAGACAATAAATTCTTTATTTTGTTGTAAAATATTCCTCAATAAGTTTTTATTTCGAGAAAAAGGGGCTATAAAACTTCTCCTAATCAGCCAAATAGCGGGGAATAGGGGATGCAGGGCTAAGACGGGATACTTTTTTCCGTTTATATAGCTTTTCATTTCTCTGTAGAAGCGAGTGAGCACACACAATAGAATTAAACAGAAAGAAGTGTTTTTATACGAGCGGGAGCTGTGTGGTAAGTAGCTGGCTGAGTATTTGGATTTTTCTTTGCTGTTTTTGTTAAGTCGCTGTTGTTCTAGGATTATTTTTCCGACAACAATAAGACGGAAACGTAGACGATAACAGGTGTTTCTGATGTTTGTTCTTTACTAAATCGCCCGAAGAAAATGTGTTAATCTTTGAGTAAGTAGGTACTTTAAGAAACATTCAATTTTTTGTCGCTTCTTCTTCTGCTGTCGTGTGGGTTGCGAGTCGATCGACCCAATGAACCCTGGTGTCAGAGTTTTTAAACCATCTTATAGCGCAGCTAATAGGCCCCTGACATGGTTCGTATAACGACCACTATCAAAGACAGCGACCGGGACTGACGGCTTTACGTGCCCTCTCCCTTTTTCTTTTCGGACAATCAGTTGATTCAACCTGCAATTTCCTAACCAAACTGGGAAAATCTCACAAAGTGATAAATTAACAAATATCAAATTTGTGTTCCCCTCTGGGAATCGAACCTAGGACCTCCACTCCACGGCTCAGACCACTAGACCACGAAGGCAGATTGTAGCTCACAGTCCCACATGGAAGAAGATGAGAGTGCAAAATGGCATTTCCTTCGATGGTTATTTACATTTCCGCCTCTGTAGGCCTATTGAATTGTATTGCCCGTATTACCCTACATTCTCTTGAGCCTACAAAAATGTGCCATTGCCCAGCTCTAAAATATAGGCCACAATTTTATTTTTATAAATTTACAAAGATATTAAAGTACTTAAATTGGAATATTTGTATTATTTATGTATTAAATAAAATATACTTATTTAACATCATTAATGTCAGCAATAATTTGATAAATTAAATTAAGTTGTGCAAAACATTTTTATGGCGTAAATTTATTTCTAAATACTTATAAAGAATCTAAGATGTAAGTTTAATCCTGCGAAAATATAATTTACTTAAATACTTAATTTTTTTAGGGCTTACCCTATTTTGTGTATGCAGCCTTTCCCGTGTAATATGTTCCTAAAGCGTTTATTAAAATGTAAAGCAGGTGCTTGTGTCAACAAATTTTCCTGTCAATTCAGCCCTCACGAGCAGCAGTTACCTTTTCCCGGGACGATTAAGCCCCATTTTCCATCTTACAAAATACAAAAAAATACAAAATACAAAATCTTACCCTGACTTTCCCACAAAATATTCTTTGTGGTAGGCAAAACCGTATTTTTTTTTACGGTAACAATGTGTTGTAGTTCAATTTAAGCCGGTTATAAAATAAAATTAATACCTCAGGCTATGGCATCTTGGTTTTTCTTTGGAAAGCAACAGCAGAAAATATCTACATACATACATACAATCACGCTTTTATCCCTAATGGGGTAGGCTAGGCAGAGCGTAAACACTAAACAAAGGTCGTTTCGCCACGTCTGACAAATTTTGAGGGTTGTTTAAGATAGATCTGTATACTGCTGTAGTGACAGGTTGTCAGTCCATCGCCTAAATTACAAGATATTGAAACCCTCGAATCCCTTAGCTGGTTTTTACAGCACGAAAATATCTCAAAAAATCTCGAGAAATAATAAGCTCGAAAGAGGGCTGCCTGGATTGCAATTGCAAGTTAACTATCTTTATCACTGGAGTACAAAATTTACGCCACGCAGAACCATGGTGGAAGATGGATGAAGACTAGGAGACCTCTTCTGGAGTCTACCAATGTTTAAACTTAACTTAACTTACAGGCAAACTTGTGAAGCCATTGCCCGGGGAACACTATGATGCGGATGCCATTTCATCCCTTGCCGTTTATAACTATATCTGAAATAAGCCTAGGATAATATTTAATTTCCAATAAAAACAGAACTCATGACCGACCCTTCATCATTCCAGGGTTTATGAGAAGTGTATTTTTATTTTACGGGTAGTTCGTATTTTATTATGTGACGCGCTTATACAAACCCGGCGTTCGTATGCCATCAATCTTCTTCTGTGATGTGCTTTCTTATTACGTCATCAATTACGTCAGAGCTAGGAGCTAAACATTGGTCATATTTAGGTAGAAGTATGTAGGTGCAGTCGAAAAGGTTCCTAGTTGTACTAGAAGTTATAAAACAAAATACATTGAAATTACTAGACTAGCAATTTTTCGATTATATGCCTAGGCATATAAAAGTTAAATCCTCCTTGATAAATATAATAAATATCATTAATGTTATTCTTTGACTCCAGTTATAGGCTTCATATTTGATTATCATAGCTGATATTTCTATGATTTCAGGGCTGTCAAATGTGACACATTTTATCTAGACTCTACCATGACTCTATCCTACCACACACTGGATTTTGAAACAGTTCACGCAAACTTTTTTTTTTTTCGAAACGTTTGTTATTTTTTTTTATTGCAATTAAGCGAAGCCAGTACGGTTCGCTAGTGTAACAATAATTTGATGAATAACGTTTCCCGACAACAGGAAAATCAGGTTTACTATATCAATAAGAACGTGATTGAGGACCTCGGAATTAATGAAGACAGTGAACATAATTGCTCTGTCCTCTTCTCCATTACGAGACAGAATAACATCTTGTCTTCATTATACAGGCCGTTCACATCAGGAAAACAGGATATTTGAAAGGTCGCAGTTGCTAAAATAAAAAAACTTACCCATTTGACTTACCCATTTTGCTCATAGATTTATTAATACCGGCTGTAAGGGACAGCGTACCGAAAACTGATAGGGGTTGCTTAGTCAATGAAACTGAACAACTTATTACCAGGAAATTAATTCTGTTAATAAAAAAAAATTACATTCCCATACTAAAATGACCACCTTGGTCAGACATTTTTATGGAAAAGTCAATTTTTTTTTTATTTTCTGATGATGATGAAGGTTGTTCAGTTTCGTTGACTGAGCAACCCTTATAAGTTACTGGTACGCTGTCCCTTACACCCCGTATAGAAATCAGTGCTTTTATATCGAGCTTTTTCATTAGGTCGCAATTGGGAAAATTAGTCACAAAAGCTTCAAAAGACATGGTTCTAACGAAAGGTTTTAGTCAAAAAATAAAATATTCATACATACATATATTCACGCCTGTATCTCTTATGGGGTAGGCAGAGCGCAAACAACCTAATTAAAGGTCGTTCCGCCACGTCTGACAAGTTTTTATAAAATATTAATTGTCCATTAAATATGACACGATTGACTTACAATTTTCAAATTTATTTTGGAAAGTATACTTAATCATTCATTTTCATAAGTAGAATTAACCACCTAGAAGGCCTTTTACCTAACACCCTGTATTCTCATAGATTTCTCATGATAAGTAAGACAAAGGACTTACTATGACAAATTAGTTACAAAAAGGTTATCGATGGCCACTATGAAATACTACCACCATTTGTTTAGAGGCAGGTTTTATCTGCAATAACCTAATCGCAGGAGACAATTTAATATACAAAATATCTTGGTATTTACAAAATATCACGGAAATAATTTAATTATTGGTATTATTAGTAGTATTATAAAAGTTAGTCGCAATCACAGAATAGTGAAAGGCGTTGGAAGCTCGGTCACAATATACCTAATACTCAATAGTAAGAAGAAAACAGCCAGCTGGCAAATTCTATGTTCATTCATGAGAGCTTGTTTGACAAACAATAAGGTAATTAATTTTATGTGTGCATATACCATCCTTTGTTTACTTTTCTCAAATTGAAAACATCCTATTTGAACACAATTACTTGCTCAATGGGAACTGTGTACAGTACGAGGCCGTTAATATGCACATCGGATAATTTCGGTTCTGTTCTGTAGCATTGTCTCCGACTCACTGGTACAATGACTGGCAAATACCTATTGGCCACGAATCGGCGTGAAACAGATTTTACTAAAATAAAACCATACATACCCGTCATTTTCCGTCTTGAGCGAACAGAAAATGATAGTTGTATTAACGGACTTATTATAATTCTGTCACATCAAAAATCTAACGGGTCCCGACTAAAATCCTTTGAAATTTTTGAACGAGTAAGTACGGGTAAAGACGGGTATGGTTTTATTTTAGTTCAATAGCGTTTTCACCAAATCGGGCCATGTCTCTTTCTGAGGGTCAATGTGCAACATTTACGGTCTCGTACTGTAAGACACGTTGGAATGCATTGCGTTTGAAATTCTATTGTCATTTCAGCTTGGAAGAAACACACAAATGTGTTTGTTTTGGTTTGATAACAGGAAGTAGAATGGTAATGTTAATGTGTCAGCTAGAATTGCTACCTTATTTTATTTATTTCAGTTTATCTTTCTTAATTTACTACGAAGTATGATGCTGGGTTGGAATAGCATCACTAGTTTCAATCGGTGTTGAAAAATCCTTCTGCATTTCTATCCGTCAGTAGATCCACTTTTTACTTCTTTTTGTCTACAATAAAAAAAATGGATTCGGGCTCGTCCGGGATTTGAACCCGGGACCTCTCGCACCCTAAGCGAAAATCATACCCCTAGACCAACGAGCCGAGTGACTGTGTTATTGAATCAGTTATTCGTTTCATTGTATTATTTATTTATGATATCGATTACGGTTATCTATACCTTAAATATTTAATAGGGGTAATAAAAAGAATATCAATACACTTGTTATTGTTAAAATCAGAAACACGATCATAAATGATAAAATTAATAATTTAAATCGTGATAAGAGAAGTAGTTAGTTAGGCTGCGAAATAGCATACCTAGTGCCACCGCAAACGATTGAAGTTTATACAAAAGTGTGTAATGATTTTAATAAAATTGTCATAAAGAGTTGCAGTACTTGTTAGGAAACATCTGAATCTTTAATAAATATTGCAATAGCTATATAGATTTTCAAGAAAATTTCAATCGTTTGGGGCGGTATTAGAAAAAACTACTCGTAAAAATATGTATTTGTACTGTTACGTCCGAGGGTTCGATTAATCGGAGTAAAACGCCGATAATGGTCACACACACTTTATTTAACACTAAATCACAAAACCAAATCACTAGGCACACACAAAGTCCGTTTATCGCAGTTCGTAGTCGTCGTTATTCACTTCTTCACTTCACTCCGAGATCGCTTAGATTCGCTATCTGAAACTAGACTGGTTTCTGGGCCGGACGGAGGTGCTTTTATATCCCGCAATTCAATACCGAATCTTCCAGATCGCCCTTTTGTTAGGTTGTTTACATCACGGTATTCGCGGTGGTCGCAGAACATTCGGGATTCCTATTGTTCTCCAGTTTGACAAACAACTTGTGTACTTCTCAACTATTGTTAGGCGCAGGTAAGCGGCATAAAAAAATTGTTTGCGCGTTTGGATCTTTCTTCCTGTGTCCGAGTAAGTTCGATTCACGAATGTTCTTGGTTTATCCGCGCGACTCCGCGACACTGCCCCCCTCTTAGAGATGTTCGTCCCGAACATCATTACTGCCATTATAACGGGCCAGGCGATCAACGTGGACGATCTTCATTGCTCCTCGTGGGTGTCGCTGAATCCTGTACGTCACATCGTTTATGCGGGTCACAATCTTGTAGGGTCCATCCCATCGTCGTTGAAGCTTTGGAGACTTCCCTTTTCGCCGAACTGGGTTATGCAACCAGACTAAGGATCCCTCTGCAAAGCCGCAACTAGTGGCCTTCCGGTCGTATCGGGTCTTCATGCGCTCACTAGACATCAGTCTGTTCTCTCTTATAATCGCATGGACGTTATGTATGCGTTCACGCAACCTCTCTATGTAGTCTGGTACACTAAGTTGGTTTTCCGGATCCTGCGGAGGTTCTCCGGTCAATAGGTCAGCTGGTATTCGCAACTCTCTGCCGAAGTTAGCGTAAGCCGGTGTCACTTTGGTGCTCTCGTGTTCAGCTGTTCTATAAGCCAGCAAGAATATTGGGATATATCTGTCCCAGTCCCTTTGATGATCTTCTACCAGCTTCGCCAGGTGACGTTCCAGGGTCTGATTAAACCGCTCCACCATTCCGTCAGATTGTGGGTGATATGGGGTTGTTCTGGTCTTATGCATTCCTAGCAGCTTGCACATTTCTTGGAACAGCTTTGACTCGAAGTTGCGCCCTTGATCCGAGTGTATCTCCAGAGGAACACCAAATCTGCATATCACCTCGTTGACCAACTTTTCTGCCACTGTATGCGCCTCTTGGTTTGGAATGGCGAACACTTCAGGCCACTTCGTGAAGTAATCCATGACCACCATGAAGTACTTGTTCCCATCTTCTGTTACCGGGAAAGGTCCTGCCACGTCAACTGCTATTCTCTCCCAGGGGGCTCCCACGTTGTACAGTCTCAGCTTTCCTCGACTTCTGGTTTGAGGTCCCTTAACTGCTGCACAGACAGTGCATTTCCGGCACCAATCTTCAACATCCTCACGACAATGCAGCCAATAAAATCGTTCCCGAATTTTAATCAGGGTCCTTCGAACTCCGAGGTGACCTCCAGAGACACCATCATGAAGCTCACGTAAAACGTCCTTTATAAGTTTCCGTGGCACAATCAACTGTAGATGATGCTCGTTTCCTGAAACTTTTTCCCATTTCCGGTACAAGATGTCATTTTGCAGGGTCAAGCTCTCCCACTGAGCCCAGTAGCTCTTTGTTCCGGAACCAAATGGGGCTACTTCATGCCAATTTGGTTTTCCCGTTCCTCGTTTCATCCACTCGATGATGGGTTTCAGATCGTCATCTTCATTTTGAGCTTTCCGCACCTCATCATTCTCCCATTTTTCATCGGTAGGTGTTGTTCGTAGAACTTGGACTCTTTCCTTCATTTCTTTTCGCGTGCAATGTTTGCAGTCCTCAGTACAAGGTCGTCGCGATAATCCATCAGCATTCGTGTGTGATTTCCCGCTGCGATGTTCTATCGTGAAGTTGTACTCTTGAAGCTGTTCTATCCAACGTGCAACTTGGCCCTCCGGATCCTTGAACTGTAGCAGCCACTTCAGTGCAGCGTGATCTGTCCGCAGTTGAAACGGTCTTCCAATCAGATACTTTCTGAAGTGTCGGAGTGTCTTCACAACTGCCAAGAGTTCTCTTCTCGTCACACAGTAGTTGGTTTCTGGTCGAGACAAAGCCTTACTGTAATAAGCTATAACCACTTCCCGATCACCTTGCTTTTGTGAGAGTACACCGCCGATGGCTGTATTACTGGCATCAGTGTCCACGATGAATTGGCCATCTCTCTGTGGGTAGCCCAAGATTGGAGACTCACATAGCTTCTTCTTGAGCAGGTCAAATGCTTCCTCGCAGGAGTCGTCCCAGTGGAATTTCTTCTTGTCTTCTGTAAGTCTGTGCAACGGCTTGGCTATCTCTGCGAATCCTTTCACAAATCGGCGGTAGTAGGAACATAACCCGAGGAATGCCCGAACGTCCGTTTTGTCCTTTGGTGTTGGCCACTTCTTCACTGCCTCAACCTTCTCAGGATCCGTCTGCACTCCAGCTTGCGATACAACATGTCCCAGATAATTGACTTTATCCTTGAAGAAGTTGCACTTTTTCGGGTTTAGCTTCAGGCCGGCTGCTTTTATCTTCACCAAGATCTTGTCCAGTTGATTAAGATGGTCCCGAAAGTCCTTTCCAATGACGATGATGTCGTCGAGGTATACTAGGCAAGCTTCTCCGATGAGTCCAGCCAACACACACTCCATGAGTCGCTCAAAGGTCGCCGGAGCATTACAGAGTCCAAACGGCATGACGTTGAAGTGCCACAAACCTTGGCCGGTTGAAAATGCCGTCTTCTCTTTATCATCTGGATGCAGTTCCACTTGCCAATAGCCAGACTTCAAATCCAATGTGGAGTACCAAGATGACCCTGCCAGCGTGTCTAATGTGTCGTCTATCCGAGGCAACGGGTAGCTGTCTTTTTTTGTTACCTCGTTGAGCCGCCTGTAGTCAATGCAGAAACGTGAAGTTCCATCTTTCTTCTTCACCAAGACTACCGGTGAGCACCAGGGGCTTGACGACGGCTCTATGATCTTGTTCTTCCTCATGTCATTGATCATGTCCTGGACCTCTCTGTCTTTGGCTATTGGGACTCTTCTTGCTCTCTGTCTTATTGGTGGTTCGTTGCCAGTGTCTATTCTGTGTTTTACAACTGATGTTCTTCCGATATCTCCATCATCTTTTGAGAAAACGTCACTGTATCGAGACAACAAGGCTTGAGCTTGTTTCTTCTGAGTAAAGGTGAGATTTCCGCATTCTTGAAGTAGGTCGTTGATTCTTGACATTTCACCTGAACCACTTGTCTTCTGTGAAGATAGTCTTCGTAACGTCGATACTTCTTCGCAACGTCCAATGATGTCGCCTTCCTTCAATTCCACGTCGATGTCACTCAGATTGGCAACTTCAACTGCAGTGAAACCATGGTCACAAACGAGACTTCTTGCGATGATGCAGTGCTCCAGGGTCCCACCATCCTCGACTAATACACTTTTTCCGTTCTTGCCTTTGTTCCTGTACGGCAATTTCACAGGCACCAACGTTTTAGATCTTCCGGGCAAGGTGACTCTTCTTGCAGTTTTCACTTCTCCTCTAGGGCCACCGTCCATGAAAACTTCTTCTTGGCCGCATAAGAAAACCCCTGTTTTGAAATCCACCTTGCAATCGTTCTTCCACATGAAGTCCAGTCCAAGTATGCAATCGTCCATTATATCAGCCACTAAAACCCAGTGCGAGTATAGCACGGAGCCAATGCGCATTCTCACGAATGCCTCTCCAACGACGGGTATTTGCTGGCCGGTGGCTGACAGGAGTCGATACTGCCGTCGAGTTCTCGTATTCCAGTTGCCATTGCCCAATACATCAGGTCTCACAACTGTCCGGGAGGCACCGGTGTCCAATGTCAAAATGCAGTTGTTGTCATTAATCTGACCTTGAACTTGTAGGCTGTTACCGTCGCAAGCTTGTGATATGACAACTTTCAGGGCTTTCTTCCACCGAGCCAGCACCCGCCCCTTAGTCCTGGCTGTTACTCGTTTCCCTGATTCTCTTGTGCAGGTTCTTCCACCTGCCTATAGTCGGTTGCAGGTCCGGATCCACTCTCCTGGCTGGTTTGCTGACGCCAATTCGATGGGGTTGCACGTCGTTGTCTGCAATTAATGCGGATGTGTCCTCGCTCCCCGCAAGCGTAGCACATGGGTCCAAGCCTTCCTGCTGATCTCGCTTGTTCCACAACTTCCACCATCTCTCGCACTCTTCCTGTTCGAGGCTCCTGTCGTACAGCCTCCACTTCAAGTGCGTGCGCCAACGCCTCCTTCATTGCTTTGTGGTGAGCAAGACGAACAGTAGATCTCACCTCCTGATCTCTGATCCCATCGATGAAAGCTTGCACGATGCTGTTGTTGATCGTGGTTGCGTCTGCTGATGGATAGGCTTTCCTCACCAGCTTCTCAATTTCTAACGCCCATTGTTGCAGACTTTCATGGCTTCTTTGGACACGGTCCCGTAATTGGGCACGGAACACGTGTTCTAGGTGCCGCTCGCCATACCGGGCTTCCATTGCCTCCATCAAATTGCCGTAGTCATACTCCTGCGGCATGGCATCCAATACTGTGAGCGCTGGCCCCCTCAATGCTGTACTTAGCGCTGTCAGGCACTGATCGTCCGTCCATCCACTCGCTTTTGCAGCTAATTCAAACTGCTTCCGGTATGCGCTCCAGGAAGTTGAGCCGTCATAGGAGGGCACCTTAATCCTTGGGCCTTGATTTTGGGCGGTGGTATCCACGGTGCTGGATCTGGCCCCGTTGATCTTCATTCGAAGCACCTCCTTCTCCACTTTGGCGATATCCGTACGCAGGTCCGCGCAGTCAGAGTCCAGGGCATCTACCCTTTTCTCAATGCTCTTGAAGTCCGTCTTCATGATGCCCACTTCAGATGCAAGTTGATCTTGATGTGCCGCTATAGCTTCTATCTTCTCCCCGAATTTCGTGTTCTGCTGCAACACCTTTAGCAGCAGTTCTTGTTGTTCACGGGCCTGTTTTTCTTGCTTGCGCGCCTGCTCTTCTTGCCTGCGCGCCTGATCGAGGGCTTGGTCTTCTTGCCGTTTCAATGCTGCTAACAGCATTGCAAATTCCGGTGACGCTGCTGGCTCTTGTGCTGTAGCAGGTGGCGGCGTAGCTCCCAATGTCGCGGGCGAAGTCCCTGCTGGCGGTGTCGTAGTACACGGTGGCGTGGGAGTAGTCCCTGCTGGCGATGTCGTAGTACTCGGTGGCGCTGGCGGCTGACCTTCACCCTCCTGCTGTCGCGCTGCCTCAATCTGGGCTCTCGTCTGAACGCCTTCCTTCGGTATCAACGGCATGATTCTCCGATTCCGCTTCTGACACCAATGTTACGTCCGAGGGTTCGATTAATCGGAGTAAAACGCCGATAATGGTCACACACACTTTATTTAACACTAAATCACAAAACCAAATCACTAGGCACACACAAAGTCCGTTTATCGCAGTTCGTAGTCGTCGTTATTCACTTCTTCACTTCACTCCGAGATCGCTTAGATTCGCTATCTGAAACTAGACTGGTTTCTGGGCCGGACGGAGGTGCTTTTATATCCCGCAATTCAATACCGAATCTTCCAGATCGCCCTTTTGTTAGGTTGTTTACATCACGGTATTCGCGGTGGTCGCAGAACATTCGGGATTCCTATTGTTCTCCAGTTTGACAAACAACTTGTGTACTTCTCAACTATTGTTAGGCGCAGGTAAGCGGCATAAAAAAATTGTTTGCGCGTTTGGATCTTTCTTCCTGTGTCCGAGTAAGTTCGATTCACGAATGTTCTTGGTTTATCCGCGCGACTCCGCGACAGTACTTACAACTTTAGCATAGTATATTTACCAATCTTAAGACGTACCTGTAAAAGAAAAAGCAAAATTTATTAAAAAACATAAAAAAACTAGACATAAGTATCTTTCCTGAAAGAATTTCCTGGTGAAAATTGTTCAGTTTCCTTGACTGAACAACCCTCAGTTTTCGACACGCTGTCTGTCCCTTACACCCGGTATAACAGTAAAACTATAAAAGAGGTTGGTGAAGATATTCCCAAGAGAACTCAGTTGTTTACTCACGACCGGGATTGACCCAATTTTGTTAGAAAGTAAACATTAAGGCTAATTCTACTGACTGTTATTATTATTTAGTTATTTTACTTTCATGTTCGACCCTTCTTGGAATTAGTTTGAAAAATTCTAGCATTTTAATTCCATACTGTTGGATAACCATTGTAGTTAATTAACTTGTATTTAAAAACAAATTAGGCATTTTTCTAAAATTACAAAATCTATGATCTTCTCCAATATTTCGAAGAAACTTATAAGAGTTAGAGAACAGTTCATAACTGCGATAGGTACAAGAATACTTTCTTATTTAGGAATTAATAAATACAACTTACTTCAATTTCGTTCTTAGAACCGCCGCGCAAAAACGCACGAGGCCCTCTTAAAAATCAGTTCTTGAACTAAGGCCCGTATTTATAATCAGCTCTTGAGACTGACAGCGAGTTTGAGTTCGTATCAAAAATGCCATTTCAGTACAAAATGACCTGTCAAATCCATACTTAATTTTGCTATCAATCTTGAGATCGCTTTATAAATACGAGCCTATGACTGACTTGTGAGTTCGTAACAGAAAGTAGTAGGTACTATTATATATTCTGTGACAGAAATGTCATTTCAGTAAACGGCCTGTAATATCCATACTTAACATTGATTTTAATCTTGAGATCGGTTCATAAATACAGTATCTATTAGGTACTTTTGTACCATCATGAGCATTTAGTAAGAAGCCTCCTCAGGGAACATCAGATGTTTACTAACAACGTCTGACCCAGTTACGTGAGGGAAGCCGATTATATGTGTGTTAAGCACTTGTGTTAGATCACGCCTGAAAGATTTACTTTATTTGTCTATTTTTCGAATCATCATCATATACAACGTGTAACAGAAAGGGTATACGTATACCGTGTAAAGGACAGCGTACCAGAAACTCTAGGGGTTGCTCAGTCAACGAAACTGAACAACTTTCGCCGAACAATTTAAAAAAATTGCTTTCCAAAAAATTTTTTCTCTTTGCATGAGAAAAATTTCTGAGCTAATAAAAAGATTCTGAGCTATTTACTTGCTGAACCATGAAACATAAATTGTTTCACAGGTTTCTGTCCAGCATGCAAGCCTTTCACATTTTAGTAAGGAGAGGTACAATCCGACTTTCATCTCGATATATTTTTCTATTTTACTGCTGACATAATGTCGTTTAGGACCTCGTAACTAAACCTCAAAAGACGAAAGGTAATTTATTTTATTTCCCTGTTTTTTGCAGCCCCTGAACCGACTAGTTTGTATCCAAAGGGGGGTATAAGGAAACAAAACTCCATGAAAGCTATAACATAGAATGTGCCTATTGAACCGGAATTGGGTAAATAAGAGACTTATACGAGAGGCAATGGAATGAGGAAAATAAAACGGTATTCCTAGCTGGGTGATGCACGAATGAGGAACTTATAGAGGTATTCAAGAATGAATATACATACATACATACATACATACATAATAATCACGCCTTTATCCCTAATGGGGTAGGCAGAGCGTAAACGACCTAAACAAAGGTCGTTCCGCCACGACTGACAAGTTTTAAGGGTTATTCCAGATAGATCTGTATATTGCTATAGTGAAAGGTTGTCAGCCCATCGCCTAAATTACAATATTGAAACCCTCGGATCCCTTAGCTGATTTTTACAGCATGCCCGGGAGGAGATGCAGCTGGCACATTCTATGTTTTTCTATCTCTACATACGTGTTATATTAGTCAAACCTATTCTACTAATATACAACAATATTTCTACTGGAAAACTTATTTAACGCGGGTGAAATTGCGGGCGGAAAGCTAGTGTCTATTATAAATGCGAAAGTTTCGATGTTTCGATATTCGGATGTTTGTTATTCAATCACGCTTCAAACACTGGATGGATCGAAATGTAACTTGGCACACTAGGGCTCATATTTATAAAACGATCTCAAGATTGAGAGCAATATTAAGTATGGATTTGACAGACCGTTCTGTACTGAAATGTCATTTTTGATACGAACTCAAACTCGCTGTCACTCTTGAGAGCTGATTATAAAAACGGGCCTAAGTTAGGTCCTGGAATAGGAAATTGGCTACTTTTTACCGCGGGAAAACCTTCATTTTTATGGAAAAATTCTGTACCTACATGTTTCAAAGATCATAATTTTCAGATATACCTATGAGGTTGCGAGTTAAAATAAATTAAATAAATTTAGATACACATCCACAGCTTTTATTTACTGAAGCCGCGGTTGGCCACAACCAAATTAATTTAGTTTGTGTAAATAATGAGATTGAAATACCTACGAATGATTAATATGCATTTACGTAAACCTTGTAAAACACTTTTTTACAATAACAGACTTAGGTACAGAATTTTTTCAACTAGTTCAGCCAGGGCTGGAAACGATAAAACAAAGAATGTTCCAAGGGCTTCTCTTCTCGAGCATACTGTAGAAGTCTATAGAGAGGGCCGAGGGTTTCAGAGTATTGTAACTTAGGCGATTCTTATTCTTATTCTTATTCTTACAGTTCTGTCCTCTGACAAGCCTCTGACTCTAAAAACTTGTTAAATATGGTAGAACCATCTTTTTATCAGGTAATTATTTGACGCTCTGTCTACCCCTAAAGAGTACCTCATGTACCTATATATATGTATGTATGCAACCTTTATCTAAGCCTTCAGCGTACCCTTGAAAGGAAGTCAAAGTCCCTTCTCCGCCCCGCCCCTACTTTTGATAATTTATTGGCTCTATATAAATATCACGCGGCATACACTTTCCCGTAGTACAGCCTAAACCAGCCAGAGATTTATTATCTCCTTGACCTGCCCTCTCTAGCAGGTCAAAAGGGTTTACACGTTATACAGGATGCGACAAAAAATTGATTGAATATATTCAAAACGTTTCAGGCAGTCTAACATGAATGCCTAAGAGGACCTAAAGGTCAACCTTTGTGAAACTACATGGTAGTTAATTTAATATGGCAGTTTGTTAGGGTTCGGGGTTGTCTGTGGTGGCGATTTGGGCTACGAACTAAGTAATTTGAAAGTGTACGCTTTCTGAAAAATAGTACCCCTCCCGCTTTACATTAGTTTTCTATCCTTAGACCCCAGGTTGCCTCGAAGAAATTGCTACCTAAGCAATAAAGCCGCCTTCTGTACACTTATGTCATATTATGTATGTTTAATTTGTGTTTTCCTGTGTACAATAAAGTATTATTTGATTTGATTTGATATTAACGTACCTAGAAGTTAAGCTGCAATCCGTTTGAATTTAGTATAATGAGATTTTCCAAACGAAGATATACTTTAAGCTGTCTTAACAAAAATCAAAGCGACTTAAGACGCATAAAATACCGCAAAAATTTTAATTGTAAAATGGCACTAATAGTAGGTAATAGGTACTGTAAGATTGTTAGCAATGGCTGAAAATATTGCTGTTCGATTTTTGGTACTCTTCTATTCTCTTCTGAAATTGACTGAAGGCTGAAGACAGACCATCACTCACTTTGTTTTTGTTTTTTTTTTTTGCTGAAGTGTCTTTCTGAATAAAGTAAGAATGGTCTTATCATCTGATATTCATTAAAATTGATCAGCTACTTACTTCCACTGTTATTATCCCGCTTTGTGTTTGTATGTCCAAGCTCCAAGCTTATAGAATTATAGATCATTAATGTTTCTATTTAGGAACTGTCGTCACGGTGGCATCAATATCTTTTAAGCTGCGAGATGATTTCCATTTCGTGATTCCGACTACAGATGAAGTATTAATGGACTTAGCTTGTTTGAAAGGCCGAAATATTATTTGTATAATGCCTGCCCCCCGTTTTGCGTTTGCTGAACGTGCAAAATCCTTGAGTAGTGCTGATGGCTAATAAGAGTTTTTCAGTATTTCCATAAGATATTGAAAAATTAAAATCAATATCCATCAATATCCATTTAGGGGCTACAATTATGTTAGAATTCTGATTAAAATTTGTGAGGACAACAACACCTGACATCACATGAGGACAGCCTGAAAGCCAGAAAGAGAATACAAATGGCGGAAGTATTTTACCTACGTCTATGTGTTTGAGTTTTTCGAGTAGAGAATACACGCCGCCGCCGTATAATATTCCTCCCAACCGATTTTCGGTGATGGCGGCCAATGTCCCTATCAGCCAACTGCGCAGGACTAGTTTTTACAGCCCAAGTGTTTGCGCAACACACAATAGTGAACTCTATATTTTCTTCCTTCAGTTTCAGATAGAATAAATCTGACAGCATGGATCATATTACTTTTCGTACAATCAGATGATCAGCCTACTATGTCCTAACCAAAAAAGAAGTAACAACACGAATCAAACCAGAGACCTCAGGGTCGTGAGCCCCTGGCTTAGACCACTAGACCACGGACGCCGTATAGCGTTAATTACGAAATTCATACAGGCTCTGGGTGAGCAAACACCCTTTTTGTACCCAACATGTACAGTAGAGTACGTCAAGGTTTAAAATGAACGTGGGCGAGGATGCCATACCGAATGTAAGGGGCATGGCATTTAGGAATCGGTGCGGCGCCGTTGCGTCGCCGATGCGCCGATTTTGTATGTAATTTACGTTTGCGCAGCGCAGCTTGATTTGAAGTTTCTATACAAAAACGACGCACCGGCGCCGCACCTCTTTCTATTTGCCATGCCCCTAAGGGACATCGTACCAGAAACTGATAGGGGTTGCTCAATTTAACGAAACTGAAAAATTCTCAGCAGGAAATTATTTCAGGAAATAAAAAAATTTGCTTTTTCATACAAAATTTCTAATCGAGGTGGTCATTTAGTATGGAAAAGTAAAAATTAAAAAAAAACACTTCTAGAAAAAAAAAACCTGGTGTAAGTCGTTCAGTTTCATTGACTGAGCAACCCCTATCAGTTTCCCAGTGGTACGCTGTCCCTTACACCTAGTATAAGTTAGTAAACTCTTAAAAATAGCAATGACGTTGGCGACCATGTTACTTTATTTTAGTCTAAAAATACTACAATTAATCATTTTAACCAAATAAATTAGGTATTCTATTCATTATGTTAGTGGCGTTAGTTCCTTTTTTCGTCACGTTCATTTAGAACCTTGACGTGACCTTCTGCGTACGCATACCCTTTCTGCAAGTAGTGTTGCTATATGAAGTTCAACAAGAAACTTCGTTACCGGCGGCGTACCTGCGATTAACGCCTACATTAACGCGGACCGCGTTTGACTAGTGATGGGCATTGATTTATCGATAATAAATTCTGAACTTAAAAGAGCTGTTTTTTTTACAGTTGCATTTCTTATCATAATTATATACTGAAAAATGAGGAAAATGAGTTACGAATTTTATTGAGTTGGAATTTCGGCAGATCAGGCAGTAAACTCATTCCTTTCTGAAATAAGGTACCTTCAGTATTCGAACGAAAAGTCACGGCAGTGGCCTTTGGCTAAGCCTGTAACCAGTTTGCGAGCCCTTATACGCAGTCAAAACAATCTCCCCTGACTATTTCACTTTAAATAATTTAAGAAACTAACAAGAAGGAACTAGCAACTTGTACGTTCCACGTCTTGCACCAAAAACGTAGCGAGAACCGCCGTTTCGGCAAAATTGGTAGTTTGGTAGTCGGCAGTCAAGTGTAGTTGCAAAGTCTAAGTCTGGCGTTGTTGCCCAACTACCAACTACAAAGTGGCCGACATGTTCGGAAACATGTTTACGAGGGATCTGCAAGTATTACAATCTTGTTCTCGAATTCGTATGGATTATTAGAAACTACTTGGGTAGAAGACATAAAACTGTGTTGAGTGTTATGTTTTAGGGAGAAATTGGTCTTGTATTTTTTTTATCATGTTAACTCATTATAAGAGTACCATTTCTATTATTTTCTACTCGTATTGATGATGATGATGTACGTTTGAAACGTAAGGAAAGCATTTAAAATTTTAAGACAATATGAAAAATAAACTTTTAGATAACTCGTGTACAGATCTACCATTTTAATATTTTTGGTTTATATATTTTTGATCTCAGGCAAAGTTTTACAATGTCAGGAGTTAAACCCCTCTGTGTTTGTCAAACCTTATCTATGTGTTACGCCTTCATAAACGCAGACCAAATATTTCACTAACATAATTTTATTGGGCTCTCCTTTCAGAATGGACTACAGAGGTGTGGACAGTAAGGTATCGATATATCAAGCCCTTCACTAACCCAGGACTAGCAATCTTGTGTAACGATCAGCCGTTAAGGGCCAGGTAAAAAAAGTTAGGTTGAAGGGCTGACTGCCATGAGAACCTTCTTCATACGTTCATTCGCGCGTTTGTATCGCTTACTATGTAATTAGTTCAGAATAACAAGGATAAATTATTGTGTTGAAGGTAGCGCTTTCATTAAAAGCTAGTTGATTACTGTATAAAAAAAACGAAAGGATGATTTTATATAACTTGCGGTGTCACTAGTAGTTCCTTAAAGTATAGCATGACCACAGACTAAAAAGATTGAAGAGAGAATGACAGAAGATAGAATATGAGAAGGGCTTATGGACTACCTTTAAGCGATTCTCGGTACCTCTATGGTAGGTATTTTTAGTCACCGGTCAGGTTGGGGCACGTTTTGATCTTCGTGAATTTCGATGATATCTCAAGAATCACTTTAGATCTCAGTCAATTAATAAATTAACAACTAAATCATTTAAAACTAATTTGGAAAGACTGACAAGGACATCCGTTGTTCATTTAATAGTTTCAAATTTATTATTCAGGACACAATTAGAGCTCATTGTAAAGGTCAGCATTAAAATGGACCTTTTCTAACCGCTGGGTCGTCGTACAACTTTGAAATCATTAGTTTCGCTCAGAACAATGAATGTGGAATTGCGTTGGAGTGATTGCAGTTGTAAAAACTGTACGTGGAGAGAATAGGGGCCACTAAGTTTGCGCGAACATTATGCAAAATTGTTTCAAATAAAGTTTATAGAGAATTTAAAAAATGGATGCCAATATCCATAAAAAAAATTAAAGCGAATTCGTATTAGAACTATAGTATATAAAGTCATGTAAACAAAAATGGTTTGTAGTCGCAAATACTTACAGGTTAAAAGTTAAAGCACGTTTTTAAAGTCTGTCATTCTTTTTAATTTGTAATAGATAAAATCTTGTCTTCCAGGTCAGTTTGGTGGTGATCGAGGTAAGTATATAAGCATAGACGACAAATATTTATTTTATGAAGAACTATTGCAAAAATTCTGAAAATTGACACAATAACAGATTTTAGAAAAATATTAGGCAGATCACTTTAAAATCCGACATAGAACATCCATTTTGTTGCTAAGTAAATCCTGAAAAATGTTTGCCATCTATCAGTCACAGACAATTTATTGAATTTAGTGGAAAGCCATCAATTTCAATGATGGATGAAATAAAAAAATCACGTGTCCAGAGAGTGTACCTAACTACCAGTCTGTTGTATTTTTGGGCCAGGCCACTGCACTGCCCCTTACGTGTAACGTGTGTGACATCGCTGATTTACTTGAGTTGCTGTGCCGGTCTATGAAGGGTGTAAGGGACAGCTTCCCGCCAACTTGCTTTGTTAACAATACTACAATACTGAACAACTTTTTTTTTTTCAGAAAAAAAAAAAACAATACGTCCCGCCGATACTACAGCCGATACTACTGATCGTGGTATCAGCACCTCAGCCGTACGATACACCAATTCCGCAAAACAGTCATATTTATGCGGATTCTTGTTCGGCGCTATGGCGGTCAATAATATGGCGCTATCTGAGGTGTTTATGGTAATACTGGGTGTTAGTGGTTACTATATACAGAGTGTTACGGGTAATGGGTACTCGCCGCCAAACCTTCAGCAGGTATATTGTAGGCAATGCAAAAAGCATTGACAGCGTGTTAAACGGAACCTTCTGCGCCGAACGTTACGCAGGAGTGTTGCTGAATTTTTTGCCGTTTTATCAAAATATTGTGGTAAACCGGGTAGCAACGCAAATAGTGTGCTCGGAAAATGTGATTTATCTTGTTTTAAAGTAAAGTTCAGTATTTTAAACTCAGATTAAAATACAACGATGCTGTTAAAATGGCCGATAATTTTATTTGCATCCGGAATTAACACTTTCGGGAAAATATCGGAATTTTAAGTCTATTAATCGTTGGCCAAGCAAAATAAATTTGTTTTCATCGCTAACAGGGAAGCCACGTCTTTGCGCGTCTGATTCTGCGGCAACTTTTGCGTCTGTTTTGGCGTCTGTTTCTGCGGCGGCGTCTAAATTGACAGGCCATGACCAATATAGACCAAGAGCATGATGCCGATACACTTGTCTAAAGTTTTGATAATATTAAATAAATGATACCATTTTGAATTAATGATGCCTGTATAGCAAAACAATACCTATTTATTGTTTGTAATCCAGTAGATTACCAATTTAACTTTTTGATGTACATAATTGGAACACATACAAAATGAAGGAGACATTATTTACGAACTATATACTTTTTTATTTCGATTATATTTCGATTGGTAGACGTTTGATAAGTTTTCATTGAGGTTTGCCACACTCCATGCATACGTTTCATCTGTTTCGATGGTCATCATTTATCGCTAGGTTGACTCCTGTACTAAGAAGCCGCGACCAAATGCGCGAATTTATGTAAACATGTCACGTAATGTCAATATATGTCTAATATATGCCATGTCAAAACCATGGACTTATTGCTAATAACAGGACTGAGCACTAGGTATAAAAAATTGTCATTCTAATACAAGTTCATAGGGTGTAGGTAACGCCCTATGAACTTGTATTTAATATTGAATATGGTCTGCCAGAGCTATCATATAAAAAACGAGTCGAGTGAGATAGAACTTGTATCGAACGAGATACGTGATTTCTTTGTCCCTTTGTAATCGTTCATTTCATAAGTAAAAAACATAATTAAAAGCAAATATCATACATAAAAATAAATAAAAGCAACTAGGGGAGACTGTTCCGTAACCGTATGGCTAAGGCTCAGTAACAAATAAAACAAAATATTGTTTAGTCAACATTTTTGATTATCAATCTTCCTACTATCTCTTTCTTAAACTTTACTCTTTCCTATTTTAGATATCGCCGACTCCCGCTATATATCGCCGCAGATGAGCTTTTAAATAAGCTTGAGCAACATCAAATCAAAATTCGTTTATTTTTGGACTTAAATGTCAATCAAGAAAACGGACTTGCATGCAATAACACACCGCTAGCAGAATTTGAGATATACCAGAAAAATAAATTTTAATTACCTAATAACGATAATAAGTGCAGTGCATCATACAATATTACCCCAGTATACGGTTTTAAACAAACAAACAAACAAACATTGAATGTGCCAGCCGCATCTCCTCCCGGGTAGGTATATACTTTAAAAACCAGCTAAGGAATTCGAGAGTTTCAGTATTATTTTTTAATTTAGGCGATAACTCAAGTTCAACATTGGTAGCAATTCATGGTTGCAAAATACGCGACTTAACTAATATAAGTCCATACCTGTCATTTTCTACCATGAGAAAACAGAACCGGATGGCAATAATTTTAGTTGAGATTTAGTTAAGTCGGGATGGTTACGAATCGGGGCCATTATAATTGTTTAACAGGGGTATCAAAGCACATATGTGTTTGAGTTATAATGTGTGCAAAGCGCGAAAGTCTTCAAATAAAATTTTTTGTTACTGCTGTTTTGCTGACGTCTGATTGGTGGTCCACTGCTAGCAGAATTACGGTAATAAGTGCAGTGCACCATAGGATATTACCCCGGTATACGGTTTTGGAACTTTTGGAACGGTCTCCTTTATTCAAAAGGGACAGAGAGTTCACATCTAGCTATCTCGCACGGCACATTTTCTTGTTGCCGGAGCTCAGTCCTGTTAACATATTGTCCATGTCCGTGCCAGATAACTTTGCGGTTATGTATGGCGCTAGTGTCTTTAGAACATGACACTTTGGAGACTGGAAAAATTAGTTCCATATTTCTTCACGCGCAAAGTTATTTGGCACGGACTCATGGTCAAAACATGTTAGGGCTGCCAGGTAAAAATTTTTTGCAATCTTATCACAGCGTAGTAGTTCTCCAACTGAAATTATATAACGGAAATTTTTAACTATTTATTACATAAAAACTTAAACATTTAAAAAAAAAATACTAAGTGACCCACATCCAAAAAGCTATATACCTACTATTCACATTAAAAAGCTTGTAGCTGTAAAATTATTCTAATGTAATGTTTTTATCGCGGAACATTGACAGAAATTTCCGTCAATCAGGAGAACTACCCAGTACAAGGAGGTTTTATTCTGAGTATCACGGTGCAAAAGTCGGATTAAAAATATATATATTTAATCATTTATTATTGCACACAAATAACATCCTAATAAAAGTAAACAAAGAACCTGATACAGACAATGGGCCCGATTCGTAACCATCACGACTTAACTAAATCTCAACTAGAATTATTGCCATCCCGTACTCTTCCCTCATGATAGAAAGTGACAGGTTTGGACTTATTAGTTAACCACGAATTGCTGCCATTGCTCTATAGAGAAAAATCTTACAACAGACGTTTTGAAGCAACCATTCGCGGACTGGCAAACACGTAAAAGCCAATTGCTGAATTCGGGGTTTGGCAGGTATGTAAAACGACCAATCCGCGGAGTCGTACTGATGAAATGCCAGCCCGCGAAGTGAGCAGTTTTTGATTCAACCACACCGCGAAATGGCATAGAAGAAATGCCAGATACCGAACTAAATAAAAAAAACGCTGTCATGGGTCGTCGGGTCAACATGGATCGTGACGGCGGAGATGAGTTGTCAGTGTGGGGAAGAGTTATCAGTGCGGTGCGGGGTGAGTTGTCAGTGCGGGGTGAGTTGTCAGTGTGGGATGAGTTGTCTGGGCGGGGATGAGTTGTCAGGGCACGATAAGTTGTCGGTGCGGGATAAATTGTCAGCGCATCATAAGTTGTCTGACACTGACAACTTATCCCCGCACTAACAACTCATCCTACACTGACTACTCGTCCCCCACTGACAACTCATCCCGCACTGACAACTCATCCATGCACTGACAACTCATCCCACACTGACAACTCATCCCTGCACTGACAACTCATCCCGCACTGACAACTCATCCCCGCGCTGACAAATCATTCCCTCTCTGACAACTCATCCCTGCACTGACAACCCATCCCCGCACTGACAACTCATCCCCGTACTGACAACTCATCCCCGTACTGACAACTCATCCCCACACTGACAACTCATCCCCACACTGACAACTCATCCCACACTGACAACTCATCCCCCACTGACAACTAATCCCGCACAGATAACTCATCCCCGCACTGTCAACTCATCCCGCGCTGACAATTTATCCCACACTGACAACTCATCCCCGTTCTGATAACTCATCCCGCACTGATAACTTAACCCCGCACTGACAACTCATCCCCGCAGACATGACCCATGTTGACCCGACGTCCCATGACATCGTTTTTTTTTTAATGTAGTTCGGGGTCTGGCATTTTGTCAATACCACTCCGCGGATTGGTCGTTTTACATACCTGCCAAACCCCGAATTCGGCAATTGGCTGTTTCGTGTTTGCCAGTCCGCGGAATGATCATCAATGATCGTTTTAGAACGCTCAATGGCCGAAATGAGCGATTTCGGGGATTGTGCGTAACATATCTACTAACTATTATTAAGTTAGTAAAAAATCGTCCGTTTTCCGTGACGAGATAAAAAAAAAACTAAAATTATACAAGTGGCAGCCCTAAAACCGTACTGATTTGGCAGATGTTTGGCAGACGCACGGGCGATTTTTTTGACATTCGCAATTTGCACCGCCGGACGCCGAAACACGTGGCCTCTCTCCGAAAGACGTGGCCTCTCCCATACATTCCCATACGTTTGTTTTTTTCGCAAGACGCGCCGCCAGTTTTGACGCAAGAAAATTCGCGCATGTGAAAAAGACGTGGCTTCCGCCTAACTTTGTTGTATAAATATTATATTTAATTACGTACCATGAGATAATAAATTTGCTTTAAAATGGAAATTAAATTTTCCTGTATTAACGGCCATCATAGAAAATTAATAATTCCATCGGGATTAAGTCATTTATTGTAATAGGTTACTTAGTAATATTTTTAAAGAAAATTACTTTTCATTTTGTACTAAATACTTTTCATTTGTTTGCTACGGATAAAGTTAAAAACCAGCACTTTCAAAGCTACCTACATAGTTTTAGGTAGTCTACTTTTTACTGCCAGAGAATCTCTGATTCCCACTAAAATTCTCATAATATCCCGAATTTTACGTAGCTGAGTATAAGCTGAGGTGAAACCACGAATCAGAAAGCTAGAAGGTATACTAGGTAGGATGGATAGATATAGTTTATTTTGATTTATTTCCACCACAGCTCATTTAACAGATGAGATGACACGTAATGAATTGTGGTGAAAATGCGGATCAAAAACAACTTATTCGTCCATGTTATAGTTTTAATACAAAAAAAGCTATAGTACAACAATAGTTACTTTCTACTGTGGAAAAAATATCTCATTTCCTCTTATGAAAATGCTTATTTCACATGTACAAGAAGATTCCTCATTAATTCCATTTATATCTTGTTTAAATATCACCATAAATTGGAAGTTACAGATAGGACTTGTCGCTGAAGGCCGATAAAATATTTATGGCGGAGTGGGCACCGGTACAGGCTGCTGTGTTTTATAACCTCTGCAGTCAACAACTAGCTCAGTGTTGCCAGGTTAGAGAAAGAATTGTAACGTTTAAAATTAGTGTAGCCTGCCCCATACCGATACTTACTGGAAAAAATACTGATAAGTTCCACTGAAAGATCTTTCATAAGTATAATAGTTCTCCCAACCGATTTTTGGTGACGGCGGTCAATTTCCAGAGATATCTTTTATTCTGATGGAACGGACTGTTACATGCCCATTTGAAAGGAAATATTATCTTACTTTTTGAACAATGAGTTGATCAGTCTGCTAGAAACAACAACACAAAGCCATTGTCACTCACCGAGAACCTAATCTGGGACCTCGGGATCGAAAGCCCATGACTCAGACCATTAGGTCACGGAGGTGTCCACTTTGAGCGGTGGTAGTGGAGGCTGCCACCCTTTTATCAGAATCCAATGCTTAATAGCTTGCTGTACTCCTACATTACAAATTAGAATTTGTATCTGGTAACACTGATCGAATTTATAGCCTGGAATAAATAGACAATATTGGATGGTTTCACATTTCGTTGAAACTCTCAATGAGGTATCTTTAGTGCTCTCTCTGGAGAGAAATGAAATCCGCTCAGGGAAATCAACGAGAAACTTACTATTTTACGGTATTGGGAACGATAAAAAGCATATAAGTAGTGTTCTGAGAATACCGATACAAAAGATAGGTAAATATTAAGCTACCATGCACGATTGGTGGTATATTATGCAAATAGTTGACTTGCTTTCACACAAGCAGCATTCGTCGACAGGAGAGGTTGTCGACAGCCTGCTCCAGCCTCGAATCGACCTACGACTACGATAGAAGCTTACTGACAGCTGTAAAGTTGAAGAATGAGAAGCTGATGACAGGTAGCGACTAGACTGCAACCACAAATTTAGATTTCTTGGGTTTTCCAAACCAAATTAAGAAATTATTCACAATGCGACGAATTTATTTAAATTTTAAAAAGTGACAGGACCAAACTTAAATAAGCTAAGTTGTGTCTGCAACAGAATAATCGGCACTACTTATTATTCACATTAGCCAATCTCTCACAGCTTCAAAGGGTAGCATCATAGATAGCAAAAATTAAATTGAGCAAGATCGAACGCAGTCCAAACTAAAATTGTAGAATTGCTTCCACACTTCAAACACTTTTACCAAATATTCTCTCTCTTCAAACACTTTTACCGAATATTCACTTAAAAATTCGTTCGAAAAGTTTTCTTGGAAATGGAACTTTTCAAATAGAAAGGAAACATGGTACCAAGTTATTTGAATGAAACTATATTTTAACGGATGTAAGTCGTGCCAACCCAACAACATGACAGAAAAGTTGTGAAGTTGGTGTTTTAGTTAGTGAAGTATTATAAAAATGTAGTTACTTATATCTAAGTATTACTACGTATTTTCTTTCCTTTTACCCAAAAGTAGCCTGGCAGAAATTTAGTATTTATTAATTCGCCCGCACTTGAGTTAACACTGATAACAATGTATTTTAAACCGTCTCTTATACTCCGACAAAGTGTAAGGGCCACTGTAAGAAAAGGAGACCAGAATCCATTGTTCACAGTTTATTTTAGACCTCAAATGTGACTTCACCTTTACTCTAGTCAGGCCTACAGTGCACTAAAATGAAGCCAATTGCACTAAGACATAGACTATTCTATTGCACCGCCGGCTACCAAGGAAGTCATCTGCATAAACGATTAACTCGCTCCGACAAGCCCCATTGGGCGGCAGGCCAAATACCTCTTGTTCCATTGGAAAATTTAGTCATTGCTCGTTTACATGGACTGCATTGGCCGTTTTCGGGGGATTGTAGCTTCGATGGCTTTTTCATGGGTAATGATGTGTGTAGTCTGCACATTTTGTTTATATACTTTCGATGTTGGCAAAATGCTAGTTACTTTTATTGTTGTCAAGTTATAAGTTACGCTTATTTGTATGGTTGTTCAAGCAGCTAACTCTTCTTGACTTAGATCTTACATGTAGTATGTTGTTTTGTTAGCGTGAATAAACTATGGGTGCTACTCTGATGATTGAAATAGTATGTGTAAGAAGAAAATCATTGCAGATTTTAACATTTTTTTTTTTATTGCTGAGCAATAATCCAATCTCATTCATCTCACCCAAAAAAGATATTTGTATGTATTCGAATATATTGTTCAAAATTTTAGACATAGTGGAGATCATGTCTGTTTGGTTATACTATGTGAGTAAAACACCGTTGTGATGCGATTTTGCAAGTTTTATCTCCATCATAAACACTTATTACGCTGATACACCCAATTCGGCTGCAGGCCAAAATACCCAGAGGAAATGTAACCATTTTGCTGAAACATTCAAATAGATTTGTGTGCATGTTGCAGCGATAGAATCTCATCTAGATTTGTTGTTATTTGGCTGATTAGAGTTGTTTTGGCAAATAAACACTGTTTGAAACCTTGACATACTTTACTGTTTATGGTGGAAAACAAATATTGCCTGAACAACTTTCCCCAAATAACATACACTGAAAAAACTGATAATGATAGATGACGTGAATTCAGCTTAAAACATGATGAATTCACGTAAAGTAGGGAGCATACTGACATCACCAAAAATAAGGATGATAATACTGTTGCTGATGATAACGGCATTTAAGAGGACATATCATCATGGATTTAGTGGGATGAGTATGCATTACTTAATTATGTTCCTACTGTTTATGTTCCATTTCCTCATATCTCGTGGTATGACCTATTATTTTTCCTACAATTTTGTGATGACGTCATCACATCTCCTGTGGTATCATACCAAATATTATTATTTCCTCTTATTTTGGGTTATGACCTATTATTTTTCTTACTATTTCGTGACGACGTCATCACATCTCCGGTGGTGTCATACCAAATATTATTATTTCCTCTTATTTTGGGTTATGACCTATTATTTTTCCTACTATTTAGTGACGACGTCCTCACATCTTCGGTGGTGTCATACCAAATAATATTATTTCCTCTTATTTTGGGTTATGACCTATTATTTTATACGTTTTGAAGGGAAACCAGAGTTACCGATACCAACCGCTCCGGCTTACTTATGATAACGCCGTGAACACAACGATACCGCGTTTCAGATACTAACAGCGACATCTCTCGGATTATTTGTGCGTAATCAGAAGCTCGAGTATGGCCAAATATACATAATTCATCAACCTAATGACGTAGGAATTTAATTTATAAATAGCGCATCATCTAATTAGAGTAGATATATCCTGTCAGTTGGGCTGGCCTACTGCTTCCGTCAAAGTGTGAACGCTTCACTAGACTAACCTTCCTTTCCTTATAATTAATTCCTCCTACTACACTACAGTTTCAAGTAAACAATAAGCAGTAATCCCACGCTATTTCCATTCATGTAAGATATGAAATTATTCTTTTGATTTATGTTTTCAAATAGGCGCACTGCGAGCTCAGAACTTTAAATTAGAATTCTGTTATGTTTTTATTGTAAGTATGAACACTATAAGCAACAAAATCTTTTTAAAATAAATTGTATATCTCTACATACATACATACATATACATATATTCACGCCTTTTTCCCTAATGGGGTAGGCAGAGCGTAATCGACCTAATCAAAGGTCGTTCCGCCACGTTTGACAAGTTTTGAGGGTTATTCCAGATAGATCTGTATATTGCTATAGTGACAGGTTGTCAGCCCATCGCCTAAATTAGAATACTGAAACCCTCGAATCCCTTAGCTGATTTTTACAGCATGCCCGCCCGGCAGGAGATGCAGCTGGCACATTCTATGTTTTTCTATCACTTCCAGTCCAGCATGGAAGAATCTCTATGATTATAATATTCTCATTTACCATCCCGCCTCAGGGAAGTTAAAAGAAATACTAATGTAGTAGGAAATCTCAGAAAGTTGATTAGTGTCATCGTAAATTTGTAGGAATCATACAAAAGTTGATGAAGGTCCTCTTAAATATGACTTTCAGTAATCGTATTATAGTATTCTACCCTATTACCTACATTATGGTGACTTCAGTATATTTTAAGAGATACGTCTTCATATAAAATATGAAATCTGCATTAAATACGGTGACACTTTCATTGTATTTTATAAATATAATCTAAATTATGAGTATCATTCAAATTTGTAAGAAAGTGTTTTATTTACGATTACTGAGTGTTGTTGTATGAAGAAAATAATATTATTTTAAGTGACCAGTTTTTAAGGTGATAAGCATCATAATATTACCTTAATTACCCAAATAATTTGATTACATCTTACACGTTTTAAAAATGGCATGATATTGAGCTATTATCTCCTTTTCTTATGACAACGCACCTATTTTACACCGATATCACGATATTTTAAGATTACGCCAAAATGTCATTTTTCTCAGTGTAGGTTAAAATATTAAAAAAGTAGGCGTCCCATTAAATGGCTCACCAACTGGCAGAAGGTTTTTATATTTTGAACATGGTCCTTGGAAAAAGTTGTTCAGTTTCATGGGTATATTTATGACTGATATCTAGTAGGTACTGTACTTTGCTGACTAAAATATAATTTGGCTATGTGCTTGAATTTAGCTTTGAATTCGATCTGTTGATTCTATTCCTGTACTTTTAAAAGTAATAATTACGATTATATATGGCTTAAAGCTCAATAAAGTTAATCTACTAGCAAGAATCGACACCTTTAACAACATGTTTAAAATATGCACCACATCTTAATTGAGTTATTTCTAAGCCTCCACAAAACAGAGTGAATTTTCCACTGTCTAAATTACCGTATGCATGTTTGTACACAATTAAATACCCCAACTCGCCTTAACAAGCGTGTAATAAAGAGTTTCACTGGAAATTTATGTGAAACACCGCCTTCCTTTATGGAAAGTACGACCTTCAAGTTATTTAGCCCTTTTAGGAATAAAATAATACTTAAACGCAAAATCCGGCGGAACAATGTTGTAACGATAATCAAAATGTAGGCACGAGAAATACCTAAAAACTTTTTTTCAGATAATAACGCATGTGTCGCCTACGAGGTAGGCAAAGCATCAACAGCTTTATTTTTTTTATTACTAATAGGCAACCCATTTACAAACTACAACGTGTTACAAATGTGTTGACGTTTTGACACAGGCAATGCGCAAAACGACTAACAAAGGGCGTTTTCTAGTCTAGATCTGATCTAGGACTAGAATGACATTGTGTGTTGTGTGTATCCTATATCCCGCAGCCCGCAGCAATATGTGCTATAACCCTTTAATCTCTTAGCTAGTTATTACAGCATGCCCGTGATGAGAAGCAGCTGGCACATTCTTTGTTTTTCTTTAACTCCCAGTTCAGCATTAAAGCAATGTTATGTGAAAAAAAAATGTTTCATGAATTCCACACACCCAAAACCTCCAAAACCGAACGTTTACGATATACTTATATTCAAGAAGAAAAACCATTGAACCATTCCACGTTTTTTATGGCTCCCAGTCCAGCAAGGAAGGTACCCTGGAGATAAAAGTGGGGTATCAGGTCATGAAGTGCTAAATGCCGTAAAATGTGTCCAGGAATTGTCGTTACTTCATGTTTTCCCGCGGAGGGTGTCGTAAAAGCTGACTGAGTGAAAAATTGTATCGCACTATAACCTACAACCAAACTTACGAAATGGGCTAGATCATTTTTGTGACATAAGTAGATAGTTAGGTTTTGATAGGTAGGTGCGTAGGTACGTTAGTAAAATTGACTGGGCGTCGGTTTAGGCATTATAATTTGGGACTCATATTTTTTGCTTTAAATTTTTAATGTTGCCTTTGTTTACCTAATGAAATTTTCTAAAAGTAAAAGTTTGTGATTTAAACAAAAAAAAAGATTTTTCAAAAGTGTGTTAAGTATTAAATTATTGTCATATACAAAATTCAGTAATAAAAAGCAACACGTATTATATGGAAACAAAAGCGTTTAAAATGTAAAATATAATACCATAACATCACAACTCATGTTCTGAAATATGAAAGCAAATAGCGCCGCCGCTTTGCTACAGTAATGGGAACAAATAAGGAGCATCTATGGGGGCATCATTTTGCTGTTATTGACCATTTTTTTAGACAAAAACAGAAGCAGTTGGTCTGCCTCCAAAGACAAGTTATCAAAATGGTATTTCCTACTTGAAACTTCATAAAATGTTACCGTTGAAATTACATATTTTCTAGTTAAAGGTAAAAAGTAACATAGGTACATTCCTCTCGGCATAAACGTAGCTTTTGCATAAAACCGAATTTTAGAAGTTAGTTTAGTAGTTTTTCATTTTGAACAAAGAAAGTGTACAAATCAGTTCCCTCTTTTAAAAATACTCTCGTAGCCTTGAGCTTGATTTATCAATTCGCATTTAAATGTAGAAACGCTTTCCTTAAACTTCCAGATTGTACAAAACCCACAGTTTTCGGTTGTTTTACATTCACCAAGTTGGAACTCTGCAAATTGAGTAACTACAGTAGCGCCCCCTTTTTTTTGTGCTCCCCCTTTCGAGCTCGACTTCGCAAAAGTTGTCGAAACTCATTAACATTTGCTGTGGCCGCCTGTACATATTAGTAAAGTAAATAGATCTTGTATTACGCTTACGGTTATTGCACATTAATTTGTCGTAAACTGAACAATGTACGTAAATTA
This sequence comes from Scrobipalpa atriplicella, assembly GCA_029255725.1. Classification (NCBI taxonomy): domain Eukaryota; kingdom Metazoa; phylum Arthropoda; class Insecta; order Lepidoptera; family Gelechiidae; genus Scrobipalpa; species Scrobipalpa atriplicella. Next base: position 47,590 of record JARACY010000946.1, read on the forward strand.
CTTTTTACTGCATTATTTTGATCATACGTAATTTTGATAATTTCAGCATTAAGACGAAGATAGTTTAATTTTTTTGCGTTTTTTTACGTCCTTATTTACGTCGGCACTTCCATACTAAAATCGGGATTAAATTTTTTCAAGAGTTTGGTGCCTATTCTCTAACAACGAGGAATCGTTTTCATGCAAAACATCACAAAACTTTTCACTATGGAGTTTCTACAGACGTTTACTACCAAAAGTTAACTGCCTCCGTGGTCTAGCGGTCTGAGCCATGGGCTCACGACCCGGAGGTCCCGGGTTCGATTCCCGGCGGAGGATAACGACTTTATGTTGTTGTTTCTAGTTTGGTTAGGACATTGTAGGCTGATCACCTGATTGTCCGAAAAGTAAGATGATCCATGCTGTCGGATGGGCATGTAAATAGTCGGTCCTGCGCCTGATTTCTCTCTGGTCGTGTCAGTCAAACTGTCCCATCAGAATAAGAGATTAAAGGAATAGAGAGTGCACCTGTGTATTGCGCAAACACTTGGGCACTAAAAACTAGTCCTGCGCAGTTAGCCTATCTCTGTGAGATTGGCCGCCATCACCGAAAATCGGTGGGAGGACTATTATTATTACTACCAAAAGTTATCTTTTCGCAATGCTCATTAAATGTTTACTGATGAAGAGAAGCAAACACAGCAGCCACTTCCGCTCTCGGCAAACGCAGTACAAAACTTTTTAATTCTAATATTAGTCAGAAATTTGTTCCAAGTTTGCAACTAAAGAGCAGTAAATAATTAATTAAGAGACGCCTTAATGAGACCGCTGCCAAATTATAACTTTTTCAATCAAACACTTGGAAATTTCTGTTTGGCGGTTGTCGGTTCTGGGTATTGAAGTAGCTAGTTTAATTTGTTACAAGTCAATTTTGTTTCTGTTGGTGCCGCCATTGGGTGACGCAATTTTTGGTTACATTTCAGGTTATTTTTATTTAATTTTACAGACAGGAATGGACTTCCATTTTCAAAAATGCATACCCGATCGTGCTTTAATTTTTGATGTGTCAAAATTTTCAAGTTCAATTTGATTCTTCAAGGGAATTGCTGCTAACCAAATATATTGCAATTTTCTATGGGTCGTTCTTCAGAAATGATTATTCGGGTCACTTTAGTGGCGAATTTTTTTTGTGCGTTTTTGCCATTTTTTTATATTGGAGAATAATAAAGAGATCAATAAAAGTTTAATTACAAAAAATTACTCATATCTAACCACAGGTTACAACAGAATTAATTTTCGAAATTTTCGATGCCACCAAACGTGACATATTGTGCCACTCAAGTGACCTTGTTATTATTATGAGGAAAAAGTGAGAGATTACCACCGTCAGCATGAGTTTAATATCCTTTTTGATTACTTTTAATGATATTATAACAGTTTGTTTACTTCAAAAACTTAAATGCGAACTGCAAATCTTATCCTGAAATCTCTTAAGTTATAATAAGTAAACGGAAAAACCCTTCAAGGCATAGTCGCAATTTCTGCAATTATTACCGTTAAATGGAAACCTTCCAACTGGACCATCCCGTATCGACCCCTGGAGAAATCGACCAAGCTACCACTAAAATCACCACACCATTTTGTGGTGATTGGAGAAAGCTCAAGGATGTTCAAGCCAAGAACAAAATGCAACCACTACTCCCACAACACTTGCGAGACCTGCTAGAGGAAAAGAAGCGCACCAGAAAGTTCTTCACCAGATTCCCTCCATTAAAAAACCATCTCAACCACCAACTGAATCGAACATGAGTTGGGGGAAATCTACCCAAGAAGACCGTTTAAGCAATCACCCAAGTCTTCAACGGAATCCTCAGAACTGATCATTTCCACACACCATGGAAAAGCGCAAAAATCATTGTGCTTCCGATGCCAGACAAGAACTTGGCCAACCCGGAGAGTTATCAGCCCCTATTATTGCTCCCAACGCTCTCCAAAGTGTTTGAGAAGTTTATCCTGCCTCACATACCCAAGACCAGAACAGTTCGGGTTTCGCTTAGAGCATTCCACAACTCTCTAACCGGCTAGAGTGAACTATGACATTGCTACGAGGATGTACAAGATGAAGAATCGGTGTTCGTAATAATTGACATGGAAAAGGCATTCGACAGGGTGTGGCACGACGGACTCGTCTACAAACTGTCGAAAACCTCAACACCCAGAAGGATCGTCAAGACCATCGAGTCATTCCTCAGAGACAGAAACTTCCACGTGGCCGTCGAAGGTGTCAGATCCACTGAACACCCCATCGAAGCGGGAGTCCCTCAAGGGAGCTGGCTGTCTCTCCCCGGCGTGTTATTTCATCTACACGGACGACATACCCAGAGTGGGTGACGTTTAATTGGCTCTATTCGCTGACGATGCGGCCTTCATCTCAGCATCCTACAAACCACAGCATGCAGCCAAGAAAATGCGGCCGACGGTCGACGCGCTCCCAGGCTGGTTGACCCATTGGCGCGTGAAAGCAAACGTTGCCAAGACACAGGCTCTAATCATAGGAAGATGCCACTTACCATCACCACTTCGCATCCATGGACAGGAGTTCAAAAGCCCTGTCAAAAATCTCGGTATAACCATAAACAGGAACCTCACCATGAAAAAACACGAACGCGGTGGGACAAGTCAAGGCAGCCCGAGCCAAACTGCGGCAAGATAGCAAACTGCCCACGAAAACCAAGCTCAACATCTACAAAACGTACTTGCGCGCAAGGCTGACGTACGCGGCGCCCGCTTAGTACGCTCTCGCGTGCAACTTGTTGAAAAAGAAGATCAGAGCCCAGGAAAACTTAACTGTCCGATCGGAAATAAAGACTCCAATATATATGAGAAACGATGTGCTTCACCGAGATCTCGAGTGGGAGAACATCGACCAGTTCATTGCACGACTTGCCATGGGGTCTCACCCGGTGGGCTTGACCGCGGAGGATAGCTAAAGAAGAACCCAGGGACCGGCCTGTAGTTGCAGGCCGCGTGGATTGCCTCTCCAGGGAGCCTGAGTATGTCCGAAGGAGATTTCCGAAGGATTATCAGTCAGCTGTCTGCCAAGACAAAAATGTTCTCCTTAAAACGAAAAGTCATAATAAACGAGCTATTAGACAAGATTATCACTATACGCTTCATAAATAATGTATTACATTAATTACTTTACAATAAGAACGCGGTATTCATATGAATTTTGTTTAAGTAATAAGATAAGTCACTTGAGTGGTGTGAAATGTCGCTTTGGTGGACAAAATGCCACCCAAATCACGCCACCTAAGTGACCGAATTTAGGGTATTTTCGCAATTTCTCTCTAAACTATGCAATAATTTCTTTTTTTTTAAATTAATCTAATATCTCGGTTATATTTACGAGTTAATAATAGTAATAACAGATTCAAAGTGTTATTCTATCATACATTACACATGTCCACTTGAGTGATCTGCGTAGGTAGAAAAATGTTGGTCTCGAAAATTAAACACCTTCTATTTTTTTTCGGGAACTGCGATGAGTCACCAGTCCTCTTTCCTTAGATGCCATGTCAGGACTGGCAAATGGCGGGAGTGTTTTCCTGGTCATAGTTAGCTTCATTGAGACGTAAGAGTCGTTTCAAACCGCGCGCTCAGAAGTCTCGAAAACGTGTGACCGACACAAAGTGCTTGTTTTGTGAATGTTGGTGTTTAAATATGTGTGTAGTTTATTATTTTAAATAAATCTGTGGTTTTCCAGGATCATTTTAATGGGTAAAAAGTACGACATAGTCCAGGTAAATAAATTGCTATAAGCTTTTCAATTTCGGAAGAGCAGAGTGTGACACGCGAAGAACGCTAGTTTTGACCCCGATTTCAGGTTTCTAACTAAAGTTTTGTTTAACGTATTTTGTAATATTATGTTGAAATTAGGAATTCTAGGTAGTCAATTAAGCAAACAAACATATAAAAAAGAGTTTTAAGCTGTGCGTTTTATATCATTAGAGTATTAAGCGTGTGACCGAAAATTTCGACCTCTCAAAGAATGACCCCTATAACGGTGATTTGAATAGCCACTAATATAACTTCATCATCGTCGACTATTTTTCGATTAACACTGGTAAGACAACATCAAGTAGGAACTTGTCTATGACCACTCGAGTCGAATTTTTGATTTCGGGCCCGTATTTATAATCTGCTCTCAAGAGTGACAGCAAATTAGAATTCGTATCAGAAATGTCATTTCAGTACAAAACGGTCTGTCAAATCCGTACTTAATACTGCTCTCAATCTTGAGATCGCTTTATAAATACGAGAGGATTACATCGGAATGTGACGAGACTCGACGCCGCGTGTACTTTTAAAGAGGCTAATACAAACTCATTATTCTCACAGCCTGTAATAACAGCTATGCAGACTATCTGACATTTCATTGACAGAACTCGAATATTCCTCGCAACGTCATGGCTGCGCCGCGACATGCCATAATCGCACAACGTCGAGATGCATCTTCAAGCAGCTTCGCGTAGCGTCGCTTCCCGGTGTGAACTGACCCTAAGAAATACCTATCTTTCCTTATATTTTTGTCAATTTTTCTCTCGGATACCAGAGGTCCGTCGGACTCATATTCCGGACTATCCTTACACTTTTTGTAGTTCTTATCAGTCAAAGGAGCCCATTATCTTTCCCAATTGAATAATGAGATCTCGTACAAAGGCAGAACATAATTCTCAGGATTTTCTTTGAGCTCCGTAAGAGCAAGTTCACTTTCGGCCCGAATTTAACAGTATGATAAATCCTCAAAGGAATTGACTAAAGTAACACCCTATGTTGGCCCGGACGTGAGGGTCAGTAGTTATCGATATAATAAAAACACCCAGGATCTGAGGTACATACGGAGGCCGCTGTGCGTATAATTTTGACAGTTCGCTTTATTGGTAAGTAAATTCTACAAAAAGTGTTTTATGTACAGTAGGTAATTTCTTTTGTAGTCTGAAAACAGTGGAGTATTTAAATAGCAAGACTGTCACTTTCTTCCATGAGAGAACAGAACGGAATGGCTATACTTTTAGTTGAGATTAAGTTAAGTCGGGATGATTACAAATAGGACCCAATGCGTAGATAAATGTGTGGATAATAAAATAAGTCCCAATATAGATGGTGTTATCTTGATGATACGATGATATTTTTTATATTGGGATCCAAATCCAAATTTTAGCATTTATAACCATTAATCATCATTAATCATCTCCCTAGCCTTTCCCCGTATTTCACGTGGTCGGCTACCTAATCTAGGGTATTTAGCATTGAGAATATGAATTGTAGGATAATCAATACATAAACTTGATCTGGTTCTGTATTACTAATTCATTATGTTACTAACATTCATGTGTTACTAATACATACATAATCAAAACATCAGTAAGCGAGCACCTTTCACTTTACAACTATTTAAAACTGGTTGTACACAGCACAATCCGTTATGTCATTAAGTAATTACTTAATCCCACCAAAAACATAAATGTAAAAATAGAAGCCAAGTTCTTGATAGTTTGGTGCATGGTATGCACAAAAAAGTTGTGATATCAAAAAAGCGGGCCAAGTCAAGGGTTTATTAAAGTAATTCTAAGCTCTTCAATAAGGTATCATTTCATGGAACTTGGCCGTTGTAGAGTGGTGTTGTGACAGTTTGTATTATTCTCTACAACGGCCAAGTCAATTGAAATGATACCTTATTGAAGAGCTTAGAATTACTTTAATAAACCCTTGACTTGGCCCGCTTTTTTGATATCACAACTTTTTTGTGCATACCATGCACCAAACTATCAAGAACTTGGCTTCTATTTTTACATTTATGTTTTTGGTGGGATATCATTACTTTTTGTAGGTAAATAAAATTGTACTTAATTTTAATTTACCGTTATTCGTATAATGTGAAACTCTTCTGGAAGTCGTATTATTTTTTTCAATAACGGTGACATTAAATGCAAATAATTTTACCATACCTGTTAAATGACATCCCACTTAATTATAGTGAATGGAAAAAATTGTGTCTAGATTCTCCAACAGCCTTTAATTCGGAAACCCCTCCATACGTAGTCGAAACAAGCATGCAGGCTCTATATACCTACTCTTCTACCGAGTCGTAAGGGTCGCCGTTTCGGGCGCAAGTATACAAACTTAAATCTTCCCACTTACTAATTACATGGTCTACAATTTTCCTACGCAAATCACTAGCTTTTTGTTTATCCGTACATCAAAATACTGAAAATGCCAAAGAATGGAACAGACAGCTTCCATCGCCAGGCATTTTAATTATTTTATGTAATAATATGAACGCGTCACCCACCAACAATTCAATTTTTAGACACGTCATCTTTCTAACCCCTTTTTATTTCTTATCCTCACAATAACTTTATTTGTTTCAGTTTTTAATAAAAGTAGCTAACTGAATCAAATTCGATTTCTTTAACTCAAACAAACCTATCCAATAGACACAACACAAGGACAAGACAAATAAATCCCGGACCGAATAGAATAGACACGAATTTCAATTAAACGAAACAACGACAAGAACAAGACAATTTTACAGTAGACTTACAATTTGTTGGACGATTTTCCATTGAAAACGGTACTTGAAGTGATTTTCTCACCATTGCCGAAATCACAACGATAGCGAGTTTTAAAAACCTACTAGCGCCATCTAGCGGTTTTAAAAGGAACTATTGTTGGTAAAGAAAATAGAAATGTATGGGAGGGGGTTCAAAGAAATGTTTTTTTTTATTTTTTCGATTTTTTCCATACTTATATCATTATAATCTGTCATCATACAAAATTTGAACTTTGTAGGTCATCTGGAAGTGGGTTAGGTTTTTGATCTATATGTCAGTCAGTCAGTCAGTCAGTCAATCATAAAAATGACGATATTTTGACCTCAATATCTATCTAACCGTTTAAGCTATGCTTATGAAATTTAAGTTACTTGTTTATATTGGGGGTCTCATTATATAAACCCAATTTGGTGTGTATATGTTTCATAGTTTTTGAGTTATGAAGGGGTAAAAAGTGGCTCCAAATGGTTCCTGTAAATATACACACGGTGCTGCCCTCCAGTTCTCGGCTTGAACTTGGCTGGACTCGCTGCCGCGTGTCTAAATATTATGTTATGTATTACCAGCTATCTTTATTTCGATGAATAAGTAAGCGGCTCGTTGGTCTAGGGGTATGATTTTCGCTTAGGGTGCGAGAGGTCCCGGGTTCAAATCCCGGACGAGCCCAAGTCTTTTTTTAGGTTTTACAATTTTTAGGAAATTGTATTTTTCTATTCATTTTGTACTCTGCCTTTCCCTTAGAAAATAAAGAGGTAACCTATTTATGTATGATGTAGGTATGCCATGTATTAGTAATAGGACATGTTTATGAATGGGCAATGTTATTGAAATTCCTCTGTTCTGAAATTGCTCTGTCTTTGAGCTAGGAACGAACGTTATTGAGCTTGTTACAAGGGCAAAAGCATGTCGTCTAGATTGTTAGGCCAAACGACCCGATGAACCCTGATGTCATATTATTCAGTTTGACGGGGTTGTTGCAATGTGAAAAGTAGCGATCTAGATCGACGGCTTAACGGTGCCTTTTTAAAACTACACAAAAATAAAATACGTATCAAAATAAATTGCTTTCACTTAACCCGTTTTTTTTTTACTGAGAATCTAAAATACGGGATGGATTCAATAAAAGGGTGGAAATAACCTTTTTATTATTCCAAAATCGAATATTAAAATACAAAAATCCCAATCCCGGGAATTACCCGCAACTCGCCAAACAATCGGGGTGCCTATTTGCAATTCTAAAATATTGACAGGACCCAACTGGGATCGACCCAGAGAGACATTTTTTTTGCTATTTAGGCAGCTGAGTGAGTTTTCAGCCTATACGTATTTAACAGTGTATAGTTAGTCAATTCTGACTGCCTTGTTAAACCCAACTTTCTGATGCAAGGTAAAATTTTATGCAGCTTTGAGCTTAAATTGATTCTACTTCTAAAACTAAATAACATACCTAGGTGAAAACTGGAGAAAAAGCATTGGTCCATCCGTATTTGCAGTTTCAGAAAGATTTTTAATAGGTGCAACAGGAAAATTGCTTAAATTGAAAGTAAATACAAGTAAACACACTAAAACTATGGTAATTTAGACGACCAAAACAACTCTATGGCTCGTATTTATAAAGCGATCCCAAGATTAAGAGCAATATTAAGTGCGGATTTGACAGGTCATTTTGTACTGGAATGACATTTCTGATACGAACTCAAACTCGCTGTCAGTCTCGAGTGCTGTTTATCAATACGGGCCTATGTCTCGGTGAAGTCATATTGTTAAACAAACAAATAAAAAAATAGAGACTGATCTGAAATGTTTTCTTTTTTCGTATTTTCAAATTGCTTTTTTGGGTATAACCCTCTTGTGAACTAAATGAAACTAAAGAAAAAAATACTGAAACCAAAGATGAAGAGATCAAAATCGGAGCAAATGAAGGTAAACTACAAAATACTGATGAGGAAACTATTTTATGTAAAGATAAAGAGAACAAGACTGAAACAAAATATAAAGAGACTGAGACCGGCACGTTTGCCTGCGAAGTGAAAAAAACTGATGAAGAAATTACCGAAACGAAAGATGGCCAAAGAAAAATCGAAACTGATTCCTGTGAAATAAAAAAAAAAGACGACAAAAAGACTCAAATCAGAGAAGAAGAGAACGACGTAGTTCTAGACGGTAATGATACTACAAATTATGAGTTTGTTCAGGAATTATTACAAGTTAACACCAGTGTTATAGTTAGATACTTTGAAAAACGAAAATGGAAATACTATGTAGGATTCATAACAGACATAATTAATAAAAATGACGAAGTCTTTTATCAAATACGGTTTTTAAAAACAGTGAGAAATCCAAGCTTAAAATTTTTAGTTACAAAAAAAAAAGATGTCGACACTGTGCCACAATTTTCTATAGTTAAACAGGTTGATTTGATTCCTGAAGATCAAGCGAAGCAATTTATCTTAAAAGATGATTTCGATAACGTTTATTTTTAAAAATATTAATAGTTATAATATAAGATGATTGTTTGTTTAAGAGCGTATAACCCGTCCAGTGTCAGTCCAGTCAAGTCATAGCCTGAAAAGTACATAAAATGATTAAAATGATTTAAAAAATTAAAGTAAAAAGAAACTTGTTTATTTTCAAACCATATTTTTATTGCTTCCTCAACCCTTCAGCCTTCATTCTATTTAAATTTTAGCCTATTTAATCTAATATTAAAAGATTCCTTGCAATCTTCTTATTTTTTTTAATTAGGTCATTTCAGTATCCAATATGAAACAGGCTTTACCAAAAAATGCGTTACCTTTGCGTTACATTTTGTGTAACAATAACACAAAATATTTTGTGTTGCTTTTGTGAAACAATCGCGAATTTTGGCAGCCTCACCCTTATAATACATACCTAGTAGTACCTAATAATAAAAATTTAAATCATGTGGGTAAAAAATCAAAGGATCATTCAAAAAGGCAATCATAACAACCACTGATTAGAGAAAGTCGGTCTAGCTCCATTTACTCTTCTGTGATAACAATCACCTAATCCAGAAAAGGATTAGGCTCATCATTCATATTTCTGCCCAAACGGGAATCAAACCTGGGACCATCAGCGTAGTCAAGCAAATAAACACTGCCTACTAGACTCCACGTGTAGCCAGATCCCATTCAATGGCTGCCCCGATTCGACGGAAACACGATTTAATTAAAATTAAATCACACCTGTCATTTTCTGTCATAAGTGAACAGAAAGGGACGGCACTATTAGACGAACTCATTTTAAACCTGTCAGTTACCTTCAATTCGGTCAGTTTCAAAGGGTTTTGGTTAATACCCTCCCACCCACGCAGTATAGACATAAAAGTTAAGTCGTGATTTTCGCAGCTACGAATTGCTACCAATGTTCTTAGATTCTTAATTTGACAGGATTATACTTTTCCTTCGTCCATAATGCCATCCCTTTCTGTATGGTTTCTGTTGTCTCAATGACAGATATTGTTTTAATTTAGTATAATCGTGTTTTTGTCGAATCGGTTAACGCGATTAAAATACAAACATTTTCGGGTGAAAAATTGATTTATTTTTCGTTCTTTCATCCGAAATCCTAGCATTTCCAAACGTGCCACTTGTTAATTACTGAATCGGGCCTTAAATGGATTTTCTTTTATTCGTTTTTGGCTTTACTCTGTTTTTTTTTTCTGTTTATGTTTTGTTCCGATGCGTTGTTGTATGCGTAAAGGGAAATAAATGGTGGCGATTACAGGGCGCAATTTTGATGATGCGCGATGAAAACGAAATGACTGTGTTTTTAAATTCTGTCATAAATCTTTACGTTTTTTTTGTTCTGTTCTGTGATAAATCATTGAGTATAAATATTGAATGATCACACTTTCAATACGAGTTATTAAAATCATCTAAGGCTCATAATTATAAGGCACCTTTAAGCTAGAGAGTTAATTAATATCAAGTTAAGGTATGACATGTCATAAATTACATTAAAAAAAAAACAAATAAAATTTCTGATACAAACTCAAACTCGCTGTCACTATAGATAGCTGATCATTTGAACGGGTCTATGCTCGTATTTATAATCAGATCTCAAGAGTGACAGCTAGTTTGAGTTCGTATCAGAACTGTTATTTCAATACATAACGGTCTGTCAAATACATACTTAATACTACTCTCAACCTTTAGATTGCTTTATTAATACGAGCCTAAGAAATATATTTATTAGTCAAGGCATGACTCCTTATTTTGCAAAGTTGGTAGATTATTTTGACGTATACCTGAATAAAAATTACATTAATAATAGTCTTCCCACCGATTTTCGGTGACGGTGGCCAATCTCCCAGAGATCGGCCAACTGCGCGGGACTAGTTTTTAGTGCCCAAGTGTTTGCGCAACACACAAGTGCACTCTCTATTCCTTCAATCTCTTATTCTGATGGGACAGACTGACTGACACGACCAGAGACAAAATCAGGCGCAGGACCGACTATTTACATGCCCATCCGACAGCATGGATCATCTTACTTTTCGGACAATCAGGTGATCAGCCTGCAATGTCCTAACCAAACTAGAAACAACAACACAAAGTCATTGTCCCCCGCCGGGAATCGAAACCGGGACCTCCGCGTCGTGAGCCCATGGCTCAGACCGCTAGACCACGGAGGCATTAAAAAAAATAAATTACATTAGGTATTAGGGGGCAGCATGAATCTCAGGAACCCCGTTCACACTAAATTTGTGTCCTATACTCCGTTTACCAATAAATGGATTCACCAGATCCATTTGGTGCGGCCACTGGAAGCACTCTACATTAATTTATTGACACCTCAAGACATTGGCCGGTAATAGCAAGAGCTAGCTGGGTTAGTTCAGCATTTAACCCCTCTCGTGATATTATTGGGTTAGGATAGCTTAGGCCAGTATTTATAATCAGCTCTCAAGAGTGACAGCGAGTTTGGGTCGTATCAGAAATGTCATTCCAGTACAAAATTACCTGTCAAATCCGCACTCAATATTGCTCTCAATCTTGAGATCGCTTTATAAATACGAGCCTTAGTCCGGGCCAACTTGGTCATACGATACCCGCAGGTACGTATCTTTGTGTTGAAAAGTACCTAAGGATTCAATTTAATACTTACTAAGAGTTCAATCTGGGAATTCGAGGGTTACAGTGTACTGTAATTTAGGCGATGAGCAGACAATCTGTCACACTATAAAAATACACATAACACTTTCCCTTAATTTTTCAGACCTTTAATGAGGCGTTTTATGCTCTGCCTACCCCTTAAGGAATAAAATAATGATTGTTTGTATGTATATGCGAGAATATCTGACAACGAAATGGGACTGAAAGTTTCCCACCTGCGTTTGTAATTTCCCGCTGCGTTTCTGTTACGTATTTCATTACGCAGACAACTGTAGAGCCAACTAACGAGTTCCAGTCAGTACAAAACTAATGAGATATTCTGTTTACTGGGCATCATAGAACATGAATCCCTGAAGACATCGCTTCAAGTCACGTTACAAAGATGACAAATTAATAGCTGTCCCAGAAAATTGACGTTCGCGAAAAGTGGACGTTCGGTGTCGGAATGATCAAAATTGATAGATACAATCAGTTTTTTTTAATAATGACAATACTTATTTGGGCGGAGTGTATTTCATCATAAAACACAAATCCCTGCAGCCATTGCTAAAGGTAAAAAAAATTACCAAGAGAAATGGATAAAACCAGATAACAAAAAACAATTCATTCATAAAAATTTAAACTCTAAGATGAACAAGCCAATCAATGAAGTGATGTAAGTGTTCAACTGATGAAAATATTTTGTAATTAAAAGATTCAGTATAATCGAGCCGCCGTTTTATCTACTCTGTGGTATAACCAATCTAAGAAGCGTTTCTCCCTGTTTTCATGTCAGTGGTTGCCTTCCTAGCCACTTAGCCTTCGCTAGGTTCATTATTCCAACCAAGCTACGCTTCAAATTTTAATAACATCATTAGGGGCTTTCCTTAAGCCGGGTGTGGATTAAATTTTTATTCTAGCTTTGATCAGAGTAAAAGATAAGCAAAGTTTAATTAAAAAATATTCTTTATGGCATGAGAAAATTGCACTTCTGCACAGTTAAATTGTTTCAGTCTATGATTTTTATTTTAAATAACACAGCTAATTAAATACAAGATTAAAGTAAAAATAAAAATGCTTTTTTAATTGAATCTTCGTCGTAATAATTAACAAATCTGCGCATAATTTTAAAAATCTGTTCCAGCAAATAATAATTAAAGCACAAATTACTAGATAGGTGTACAAATAATTGTTTTAATTGGATACAAATTTTGTCACGTTGTTCCATAATAACCAGTAATTGGAAAAACAGTTTATAGTAGGTACGTAATATAAAAAAATATTATCTGGTAGTGGATGTTAATTTCAAACGGTATGGGTCAGTTCACACCGAGATGGCAGGCGACGCGACGCGGCGAAGAGTTTGATACAATATTGAACTTTATTTACTATGCAAAAAGATTGAAATTCGCTGGCTCGCTGCGGCGGCGTAGTGATAGAAAAACATAGAATGTGCCAGCTGCATCTTATCCCGGGCATGCTGTTAAAATCAGCTAAGGGAATCGAGGGTTTCAGTGTATTTCAATTTAGGCAATGGGCTGACAGTGACAACCAGTCACTATAATAATAAAATATACATAATCATCATCTGTATTAACCCTCAAAACTTGTCAGACGTGGCGGAACGACCTATGTTTAGGACGTTTTTGCTCTGCCTACCCCATTAGGGATAAAGGCGTGATTTTATGTATGTATGTAATATGAAAACGTAACTACGTTTATTTGGGATTTCGCCGCTCCGGCAGACCCTTAAGAAAATGCTTAATGATTTAACGAGGCTTTTCGGGACTTTAGAAGTGATGCCTGGCAGTATTCGAGCGCAGTCAGTTTCCGGAAACGATTTAGAATCTTCATCTTTGGCACTCGCCCAGAATCCTTCAAACTGAATGGTTTATACCAGTGTTTCTCAAAGTGCTTCCGATCACTTCCGACTCAATAAAAAACTTGTGTAGCTCGAGATGGTGAATAAAGAAAAAGAGAAAGAAAGAAAGAAAATACATTCACTGATGATGATTCTAGGTCTAAAAAAAATAAGCACGGCTGGCTGCATTTCAACTTTTTTTTAGAATTTCACTACTAAAATAATTGTTGCAGTGTTTACCTACAAAACAGATAAATGATCTACTCTTTTAGTACCTAATATTTTTTTTTGTGTTTATTAAAATAATAAGTACTTATAACCTATGAACGACATGTTGATTCATATCATCTGCTCAGGCAGGGCCCAGCTAAAATCCACTCCGGTTCAAAACTTTGGCAATCACTTCGTTAGGTCTAAACTCGATAGATAATACTTGTGATCAAATTCAACGTAGTCGAAGATTGAGCCGGGCCTACACAAGTAAAAATAAGTAAAGCTTACACGATGATTTCAGACTTGAACGTTTTGAGTTTTCTATCGTTGAGAGTATCAGCATAATAATTATTATAGCAAATAAAATTTTGTTGGTAAAAGAGCCAAACTACAAAACTATAAAAATAAGATACTTAAAAAAACTAGTGTAAAATAATTGTAGTACCTTCCTTAGTCCATTATTTTTTATTTGGGGTTCGGTTAATGTTAAACCAGTAAGTTAACTTCACAAATAATAATACAAGTAGTTACCAAACAAATTATTTTTACATGGATTATAAAAGGGATAAATTACTTCCATGCTTGACTGGGAGGGATAGAAAAACGTAGAATGTGCCGGCTGCATCTCCTCCCGGGCATGCTGAAAAAATCAGCTAAGGGATTCGAGGGCTTCTGTATTGTAATTTAGGCGATGGGCTGACAACCTGTCGCTATTATACACTGATCTATCTGGAATAACTCTCAAAACTTGTCAGACGTGGCGGACCTTTGTTTGGGTCGTTTACGCTCTGCCTACCCCATTAGGGGCAAAAGGCGTGATTGTATGTATGTATGTATAAAAGGGTCTAGACATAATTACGGTAATTGCTATCAATATCAAGTACCTACCATCCGCGATCCAGAAAAAATAAGGACCAAATTTTTTTTGTATCGCGTTCACACGTCAAGCTGCCCTTCAGTCCCCGGCGGGGTGCAAAATCGCTATCATTTATTACGTCATGACCGCAAATGACATTGTTAGCAGCGACAATGACATATCATTGTTGTGACGTCATCATTCATGTGCCACCCCGGCGATACCTGAAGGCTTTATTTTTTAGCTCAGGTGGCGTTACGGATGGGGCTTTTGAGGTCAATTGGTTACGCTTAGCAAGGATAAAAAACATTTTTTAAGGTAAGTACAAAAATGTGATCGGTTCCAGCAAAAAAACATGACACGTAACATACCTAATGGATTTCCCGTTTGTCGAAAAAGGAGGAAAGATTTTCAGATTTCACTGGGAGATCTGCTTCTTAGCATAGTTTACAAAAGACAGATAAAAGTTTATTGCTACGAAACGTAAAGACCAAGAAAATGCATCAATATAAGAAAAAAAAATTAAAATAAAGAAGTTAAAAGTTGCAATTGGATGGGCTTTGAACCCATGATCTTCGTCGTACCGTGCCGTAAGTAAAATCAAGACTTTAAGTCTAAGGCCCGTATTTATAATCAGCTCTCAAGAGTGACAGTGAGTTTGAGTCCGTATCAGAAATGTCATTTCAGTACAAAACGATCTGTCAAATCCATACTTAATATTGCTCTCAATCTTGAGATCGCTTTATAAATACGAGCCCTAGTTTGTCAAGTTTAGGTCGAGCACATTTTGGTCCTATACCTCTACATGGTGTCCCGAATCGCTCGAAGCGGCTGTAATGTCGTTATGCAGCCTTAATAGCACTGTAATGGACCTCCCTATCGAAATTTAAATACATTTACAATTATAACTCAATTCTGTACTACTTCAAGTCGCTCATTAGAGAAGCCTTGATCTTGACTGTTTGTTAAAAATCTGACTAAATAGCGATAAACTGAAAGACTGCGGTTTTCGCAATTTATACAGCAGGCACGCATCAAGGATTTGTGAACTGGAAAATTACAGAAGTATGAAAAACTTATGCCTTTTGGCTTATGTAAAGAAATTGTCATCCAAAATAGAACATAGATTACTTTTGATTGCAGAAATATCCATTTTCCAGTGATATTTTCAGAGGGGCAGTGAATTCACAGACCAATTAGTCAGTTACATTTATCCTTCCAGAACTTTTCCATATTGCATCTCAAGCTTTCCTACTGTACTGGGAGCGATAAAAAAACATAGAATGTTTCAGCTGCTTCTCCTCCCGGGCATGTAAGCAAAGGGATTCAAGGGTTTTTTCAGAGTTTTGAGGTAATAATAGGTGATGGAACTTGTCACACTACTCGTCACTACAGTAACAAATCTATTTGAAATACCGTCAAAACTTGGCAGACGGAACGGCCTTTGTTTAGATAGTTGACGATCTGCCTACCCCATAGGGATAGAGACGTGATTGTATGTATGTACGGATCTGAAGCTTTTTATCCTTTAATAACCTTTTGTTTGTCATCTAATCCCAATAATAGGCCGTATAAGGTTGTCTGTTTGTATCGACGAATCAGGCAGCCATAATCCACATTGCGGGGCCCACTACCCTTTAATAACCTTTCTTCTTAAGGGCATCGCAAAGGCTAAGCGGCGCCCTCAACAATAAAAAAAAATTATATCTCAAAACACAATTAATCGAAAATCCGGTAGATCAGATTGAAATTAAGGTACTTAGAATAATTTTAAACTTCACGAATTAATAGTTCGTTGTAGTAACAGATAAAAAAATTGCGATAAATATTTAGCCTTTTTAGCACTTTTGCTGTCTGTAACTACAGTGAACATTAAACTATTAATTTATAATGCTTAAAACAAACTTAAGTACCTAAATGTTAATCTGATCTACGTGATAATCAATTAATTGTGTTTTATTATTTAATTAATTCCAGATTTTTTTAACTAATGAAGGCGCCACTTAGCCTAGGGAAGCCCCTTTACCTTTTTGACTACGAGGAAAACCGATCTTAGTGATTCCTTTTGTCTCTCTTTGTAAGTAAAACTATACCATGGTAAAATAAAATAAAATGCGTTAGCCGTCGTGGAGTTTTGAACGACTTTTTGGTAAATCGCGCTGTCTTTCTAAGGCTCGAGCCCACCGACTTTTTGACCAGTTGTTTAATAGATGGTTAATTGCTAAACTTAACGTTATTTTTTAAAAACTTGGTTAAAGCTTTCGTTCCCACCAGATTCCTTGCCTTAACCAATGATCGACCAATCGGGTCAAGCCATGATTATATATTCTGTGGCTATGATAAAAGGACATTAAACCGCTGTCATATAAATCACTAGGTAGAGAGATGGTTTCCCATACAAAAATGCCTGAAAAAAATGGTCATGGAACCGAAATTATTAACTTAGAGATTTTTTAAAGTTATTTTTCAATTGTGTTCGATGGGATCCACCCTAAGAGTCAATTCACACTGGCTAGCGATGCGACGTGACGGAGCTTAATACAATATGCTAGTATCGAAGCGCACAAAATGACTAAAATGGTCACCTGTTATATATTGTCTACCCTGAGAGAAAAAAAAGGGACAGCAACTGTTGTGGTTAAGATTTAGTTAAGTCATGCTTTCGACGAATCGATAGCAATGTCTATCGTTTTCCAAAGTGAACAAGTTGTATACTATGCAAAAACGAAATTCGAAAAATCCGCGCTGTAACGCACTGTGACGCGCGGTGCACTCTGTACAACGAGATAACGAGATACACCTTCAAGAATCTTCGCGCGTTGCGTCGCTTCCCGGTGTCAACTGACCTAAGGTCACAGATAAGTCTTACTATATTCTAGAGTCAAAAACCTACGAATAAAAATTTATGTTAACGACTTCTCCCTTTTTTGGAAATCTTTTAAAAATGAATCAAAGAACACAATTAACATCAAAGAAAAAACACTTCCGTTTCCGTATTATATTAATACTGTCCTTATAACTTAATAAAATTATAAGTACCTAGTTAATGTAATTTTTATTATTTCCTTCCACGAAAAATCTACACAAAAATAATTTTCTGGCTTCCTTATTATGTCCATTTATTGTCAAAGAGCATCGTAAAGAAATTGATGGTTGACAAAAGAAATATAATTCTCGTTTTTTTTTATACATTTTATCTGGGGCAGGTAAATATTGACTCTATTTACTTAGACTAGTGAAGATTGAAATTGAGGATGGAGTGAGCCCACTTTTGGCACAGTATAATTCAATAGTCTGACGTCAGACTCATATATCGTCCCAGTTCTTGCTAACGGACCTATCTGTCAAACGGACCTATCTACACTGACCATACCATCAGGATCCTCTTTTTTTTTTGAACAAGTTCTCTCTAACAGTCGTTTCTGTATCGTCTACCGTTTAGAAGATAATCGACATTTGTGTTTGGCATATCTGCACAACAAGGCAATAAATATTCCTGCTAACCGTCTCTTGTACATATAACTGTTAGCGAGATTTTTAAAATTTCACACACTTCCAAAAATTAAGAACTATGTACATATGACTGTTAGACAGATAGGTCCGTTAGCAAGAACTGGGACGATATATGAGTCTGACGTCAGACTATTGAATTATACTGTGCCAAAAGTGGGCTCACTCCATCCTCAATTTCAATCTTCACTAGTCTAAGTAAATAGAGTCAATATTTACCTGCCCCAGATAAAATGTATAAAAAAAAACGAGAATTATATTTCTTTTGTCAACCATCAATTTCTTTACGATGCTCTTTGACAATAAATGGACATAATAAGGAAGCCAGAAAATTATTTTTGTGTAGATTTTTCGTGGAAGGAAATAATAAAAATTACATTAACTAGGTACTTATAATTTTATTAAGTTATAAGGACAGTATTAATATAATACGGAAACGGAAGTGTTTTTTCTTTGATGTTAATTGTGTTCTTTGATTCATTTTTAAAAGATTTCCAAAAAAGGGAGAAGTCGTTAACATAAATTTTTATTCGTAGGTTTTTGACTCTAGAATATAGTAAGACTTATCTGTGACCTTAGGTCAGTTGACACCGGGAAGCGACGCAACGCGCGAAGATTCTTGAAGGTGTATCTCGTTATCTCGTTGTACAGAGTGCACCGCGCGTCACAGTGCGTTACAGCGCGGATTTTTCGAATTTCGTTTTTGCATAGTATACAACTTGTTCACTTTGGAAAACGATAGACATTGCTATCGATTCGTCGAAAGCATGACTTAACTAAATCTTAACCACAACAGTTGCTGTCCCTTTTTTTTCTCTCAGGGTAGACAATATATAACAGGTGACCATTTTAGTCATTTTGTGCGCTTCGATACTAGCATATTGTATTAAGCTCCGTCACGTCGCATCGCTAGCCAGTGTGAATTGACTCTTAGGGTGGATCCCATCGAACACAATTGAAAAATAACTTTAAAAAATCTCTAAGTTAATAATTTCGGTTCCATGACCATTTTTTTCAGGCATTTTTGTATGGGAAACCATCTCTCTACCTAGTGATTTATATGACAGCGGTTTAATGTCCTTTTATCATAGCCACAGAATATATAATCATGGCTTGACCCGATTGGTCGATCATTGGTTAAGGCAAGGAATCTGGTGGGAACGAAAGCTTTAACCAAGTTTTTAAAAAATAACGTTAAGTTTAGCAATTAACCATCTATTAAACAACTGGTCAAAAAGTCGGTGGGCTCGAGCCTTAGAAAGACAGCGCGATTTACCAAAAAGTCGTTCAAAACTCCACGACGGCTAACGCATTTTATTTTATTTTACCATGGTATAGTTTTACTTACAAAGAGAGACAAAAGGAATCACTAAGATCGGTTTTCCTCGTAGTCAAAAAGGTAAAGGGGCTTCCCTAGGCTAAGTGGCGCCTTCATTAGTTAAAAAAATCTGGAATTAATTAAATAATAAAACACAATTAATTGATTATCACGTAGATCAGATTAACATTTAGGTACTTAAGTTTGTTTTAAGCATTATAAATTAATAGTTTAATGTTCACTGTAGTTACAGACAGCAAAAGTGCTAAAAAGGCTAAATATTTATCGCAATTTTTTTATCTGTTACTACAACGAACTATTAATTCGTGAAGTTTAAAATTATTCTAAGTACCTTAATTTCAATCTGATCTACCGGATTTTCGATTAATTGTGTTTTGAGATATAATTTTTTTTTATTGTTGAGGGCGCCGCTTAGCCTTTGCGATGCCCTTAAGAAGAAAGGTTATTAAAGGGTAGTGGGCCCCGCAATGTGGATTATGGCTGCCTGATTCGTCGATACAAACAGACAACCTTATACGGCCTATTATTGGGATTAGATGACAAACAAAAGGTTATTAAAGGATAAAAAGCTTCAGATCCGTACATACATACAATCACGTCTCTATCCCTATGGGGTAGGCAGATCGTCAACTATCTAAACAAAGGCCGTTCCGTCTGCCAAGTTTTGACGGTATTTCAAATAGATTTGTTACTGTAGTGACGAGTAGTGTGACAAGTTCCATCACCTATTATTACCTCAAAACTCTGAAAAAACCCTTGAATCCCTTTGCTTACATGCCCGGGAGGAGAAGCAGCTGAAACATTCTATGTTTTTTTATCGCTCCCAGTACAGTAGGAAAGCTTGAGATGCAATATGGAAAAGTTCTGGAAGGATAAATGTAACTGACTAATTGGTCTGTGAATTCACTGCCCCTCTGAAAATATCACTGGAAAATGGATATTTCTGCAATCAAAAGTAATCTATGTTCTATTTTGGATGACAATTTCTTTACATAAGCCAAAAGGCATAAGTTTTTCATACTTCTGTAATTTTCCAGTTCACAAATCCTTGATGCGTGCCTGCTGTATAAATTGCGAAAACCGCAGTCTTTCAGTTTATCGCTATTTAGTCAGATTTTTAACAAACAGTCAAGATCAAGGCTTCTCTAATGAGCGACTTGAAGTAGTACAGAATTGAGTTATAATTGTAAATGTATTTAAATTTCGATAGGGAGGTCCATTACAGTGCTATTAAGGCTGCATAACGACATTACAGCCGCTTCGAGCGATTCGGGACACCATGTAGAGGTATAGGACCAAAATGTGCTCGACCTAAACTTGACAAACTAGGGCTCGTATTTATAAAGCGATCTCAAGATTGAGAGCAATATTAAGTATGGATTTGACAGATCGTTTTGTACTGAAATGACATTTCTGATACGGACTCAAACTCACTGTCACTCTTGAGAGCTGATTATAAATACGGGCCTTAGACTTAAAGTCTTGATTTTACTTACGGCACGGTACGACGAAGATCATGGGTTCAAAGCCCATCCAATTGCAACTTTTAACTTCTTTATTTTAATTTTTTTTTCTTATATTGATGCATTTTCTTGGTCTTTACGTTTCGTAGCAATAAACTTTTATCTGTCTTTTGTAAACTATGCTAAGAAGCAGATCTCCCAGTGAAATCTGAAAATCTTTCCTCCTTTTTCGACAAACGGGAAATCCATTAGGTATGTTACGTGTCATGTTTTTTTGCTGGAACCGATCACATTTTTGTACTTACCTTAAAAAATGTTTTTTATCCTTGCTAAGCGTAACCAATTGACCTCAAAAGCCCCATCCGTAACGCCACCTGAGCTAAAAAATAAAGCCTTCAGGTATCGCCGGGGTGGCACATGAATGATGACGTCACAACAATGATATGTCATTGTCGCTGCTAACAATGTCATTTGCGGTCATGACGTAATAAATGATAGCGATTTTGCACCCCGCCGGGGACTGAAGGGCAGCTTGACGTGTGAACGCGATACAAAAAAAATTTGGTCCTTATTTTTTCTGGATCGCGGATGGTAGGGTACTTGATATTGATAGCAATTACCGTAATTATGTCTAGACCCTTTTATACATACATACATACAATCACGCCTTTTGCCCCTAATGGGGTAGGCAGAGCGTAAACGACCCAAACAAAGGTCCGCCACGTCTGACAAGTTTTGAGAGTTATTCCAGATAGATCAGTGTATAATAGCGACAGGTTGTCAGCCCATCGCCTAAATTACAATACAGAAGCCCTCGAATCCCTTAGCTGATTTTTTCAGCATGCCCGGGAGGAGATGCAGCCGGCACATTCTACGTTTTTCTATCCCTCCCAGTCAAGCATGGAAGTAATTTATCCCTTTTATAATCCATGTAAAAATAATTTGTTTGGTAACTACTTGTATTATTATTTGTGAAGTTAACTTACTGGTTTAACATTAACCGAACCCCAAATAAAAAATAATGGACTAAGGAAGGTACTACAATTATTTTACACTAGTTTTTTTAAGTATCTTATTTTTATAGTTTTGTAGTTTGGCTCTTTTACCAACAAAATTTTATTTGCTATAATAATTATTATGCTGATACTCTCAACGATAGAAAACTCAAAACGTTCAAGTCTGAAATCATCGTGTAAGCTTTACTTATTTTTACTTGTGTAGGCCCGGCTCAATCTTCGACTACGTTGAATTTGATCACAAGTATTATCTATCGAGTTTAGACCTAACGAAGTGATTGCCAAAGTTTTGAACCGGAGTGGATTTTAGCTGGGCCCTGCCTGAGCAGATGATATGAATCAACATGTCGTTCATAGGTTATAAGTACTTATTATTTTAATAAACACAAAAAAAAATATTAGGTACTAAAAGAGTAGATCATTTATCTGTTTTGTAGGTAAACACTGCAACAATTATTTTAGTAGTGAAATTCTAAAAAAAAGTTGAAATGCAGCCAGCCGTGCTTATTTTTTTTAGACCTAGAATCATCATCAGTGAATGTATTTTCTTTCTTTCTTTCTCTTTTTCTTTATTCACCATCTCGAGCTACACAAGTTTTTTATTGAGTCGAAAGTGATCGGAAGCACTTTGAGAAACACTGGTATAAACCATTCAGTTTGAAGGATTCTGGGCGAGTGCCAAAGATGAAGATTCTAAATCGTTTCCGGAAACTGACTGCGCTCGAATACTGCCAGGCATCACTTCTAAAGTCCCGAAAAGCCTCGTTAAATCATTAAGCATTTTCTTAAGGGTCTGCCGGAGCGGCGAAATCCCAAATAAACGTAGTTACGTTTTCATATTACATACATACATAAAATCACGCCTTTATCCCTAATGGGGTAGGCAGAGCAAAAACGTCCTAAACATAGGTCGTTCCGCCACGTCTGACAAGTTTTGAGGGTTAATACAGATGATGATTATGTATATTTTATTATTATAGTGACTGGTTGTCACTGTCAGCCCATTGCCT